>JAOUQT010044890.1:0-10987 GCA_025769995.1 Xyliphius kryptos
CCTCCCACAGTCCAAAAACATGGATTCCAGGTAAATGGAATGCTCTAAATTGCCCTGTATAGTGTGTGTTTGTGTGTATGGATGTGTTAATGAGTAAGTTTGGACTCAGCGATGGATTGGCACCCTGTCCTGGGTGTATCTGCTCAGATGTTCTTCCCGGATGGGCATGGGGAACCCCACCGCGACCCTATTAGATGTATGAGCGGAAGATAATGGATGGATGAAAGTTCCTTGAGTTTTTGTAGTTGTGTTTCTCTGTCCTGTAATGATACATCAGCAGTGGTTTAGAAACTTAAAAAGGTAGGTGAGTTGTGTAACTCAGAGGAGGCAGGAAATGAAAGTGAATAGTAAGAGAGAAACTTGGATCAAATCAAAGGACACCAAGTGAGCCCAGAATATTGCTTTTACTAAAAACGAGGCGTCTCTGTTACTCCTTATGAAACTCTCCAGTCATCTGTAATTTGCACAGTCAGTTTTATTCCGATCCTACAGTCCATTTAAAGTCCGGTTTATTTCTGAGTCCACAGTTTACCACAAGCTGACCTGTTTCTCCAAACGAGGAGACGCCCATGGTGCTGAGGCTGCTGGTGCTGCCGAAGCTGGTGGTGCTGAGGCTGGCCATCAGAATGTCGGCGGGGTGGGCTTTACTGAGTAGGTAGTAGTTTTGAGATGAGAGTGAGTATGTGGGTCTGTTCCATCAGTTTCAATCAGTGAGAGGCAGATTGCACTTGGAAGACAATGGAGGAAAATACAGGACACATGGGATGGAAAATAAATAGAAAAAGGATGGACAGGTGTGTGTGTGTGCGTGTGTGTGTGTGCACATCACTGGCCCATTATGCCATATATTTCCTGATTAATCAGCTCATTAAAATTAAAGCTCTGCCTGATTATTCCATTAATAATCTACTGGGTGAAAACTCGTCCCAGAGGACATGCAGGCTGAGACACCTGCTGGGCTTTAAAACGAAAACTGACTGACACACAGACACACACACACACTAAGTGAAGTGAGCACACATGACAGGAGCGGTGGGCAGCCCTGTATATGGCACCCAAGGAGCGATTGAGGTACCCTGCCCTACTTTATAGTTCTTGTCGGGACCGGAAATTGAACCAGGGACCTTCAGGTCGCAAAGCCTACAACTGCCCCATGGCACAAATTAGTGGACGTTTTAAAACCTTGTTGAATGTCTCACTTTATTCACTCAATGTAACAGTCAAAAGTTTGGATACGCCCCCTTCTTGCTCCATGGTCTATTTCCATCTGTGTTCTTGTGTTTGTTCGCCCCCTGTCGGTTCTCTGGTCTCTGTTGGTCAGGAGCATCACAGAACAGGTATCATTTGGGTGGTGGATTGTTTATTGTTGGTTCTGCAGTGACACTGATGCGGTGAGGAGGTTTTAGTGCAGCAGTGCTGCTGTAGTTTCATTGAAACACCCCAGGGACACTGATGGAATAGGAATATTGTCCCCACCAAATAATTGTTGCTCCGTGGTGCTACTACTGGGGTCCTGACCATCAAACAGAGTAAAGAGGACACGGTATGTACTGTTGTCCACAAACAGATGAACTACGGTCTGCAATTGTGGAACTACAAAGGTCAGCTTTACAGCAAGTGGAAGCGATAACACGGAGAGCTAAAGGGACAGGACAGGGCGCCAGTCCATCGCTGGGCACACGGTCACTCATACATCCACACACACTATACGGGGCCATTTAGGGCATTCCATTTACCTGGAATCTATGTTTTTGGAATGTGGGAGGAAACCGGACATGGAAACTTCACCTGGATCGGGATTCGAACCGAGAGGTAAACGTGCTAACCACTAAGCCTCTGTGCCACCCTATATATCGGTCGACACAGTATAGTATATACAGTATATATATAAGGCGCAGGGCGGCTTAGTGGTTAGCACGTTTGCCTCTCAGCGCTGGGGATTCCCAGTTTGAATCCCAATCTGGGTGAAGTTTGCATGTTCTCCCTGTGTCTGCGTGGGTTTCCTCCGGGTTCTCCGGTTTCCTCCCACCTCCCAAAAAACATGGATTCCAGGTAAATTGAATGCTCTAAATTGCCCTGTATAGTGTGTGTATGAGTGTGTGGCTGTGTGTATGAGTGTGTGCCCAGCGATGGACTGGCACCCTGCCCAGCGCTCTAGATGTTCTCCCCTGGATGGGCAGGGGGAACCCCACCACGACCCTCATAAAGGAATAAGCGGAAGATCGGTGTATGTCTTGATAGAGGACATATAGAGGATGTATAGAACGAGTAACAGCTAGTATATATACTGTATATGATCAGCGCTGGAGGATCAGGTTTGAATCCCGATCCGAGTGGAGCTTCCATTTTTTCCCAGTGTAAGTATGGGTTTTCCCAGGGTTCTCCATTTTTTTCCCCCAGAGTCCAAAGACTTGAATTTAAGGTGAATAGCTGCTCTGAATTGCCCCTATATAAAATGCCCTGTAAAGCATGTAATTGTCGAACTACATCTTTTCGGTAGGTGCAACTGAAAACCGGGACCATAAGTGGAGCAAAAAGAGAGCGTGTCCAAACTTTTGACTGGTGCTGTATATAAACGAGCCGAAGTCAGTTTTGTGAGTCTCTCTCTTTAATTACGTTAATCTCTCCAGGAGCCGTATGTATTAGCGGTGCTTTTCTAACTTATTGTAGCTTTTTTTGTTGTAGCTCCGCTGTAACTTCGAGGAGGTGGGAATTGAAAGTGAATAGATGGAGAGAAAATTGGATAAAGATAGTAGACACCAAGTGGGGTGTAAGAACAAATCGCACCAGAATATTGCTTTTTTATAAAAAACTCGGGTCTTACGTTACTTTTTATGAAGCTTTCCCGTCATCTGTCATTTACACAGTTTGTTTAAATGCAACAGTCCATCCAAAGTCCAATTTATTTCTGCATTTCAGTCACAGAATGTACAATTAAGCAGGCTACTCTACCTATACATTATATTCTGCTTAATGGAAAGAGAATATCACAGGACAACAATTTAAATATGACCTGGTCTCAAATCAAGTTGAGGAATATGATCCAGCCACTACAGAATCCCGGCATTTTAGAGTTCTTAGAGTTAAGCTATTCCTTACATGGGGGTTAAATAAAGCTATAAGGTACGAGAGGTTGTGCATTATTGTAAATAAATCACGGGAAAGAGGAGTTGTTAGGCACGATGCATAGCTGAGTACAGTTACACCCCTTTTTTGTGATTTATTCACAATAATACACAACCTTCTTAGTGTCTCATTACTTCATTATAAAACTGGTAGTTCCGCTCCTTAAATCTGATTGGCTGAGCCGTTTGTCTAGCCGTGACATTACTCATAATAACACACATACTTTTTTGAATTATACATTACTTTCTAATATTTTGTAATTTGGCCCCTAGATTGTTCGAGAAACCGGAAACCTTTACTTCGCGATCGGCGTTCACTTTAAAAACCAGACGTCGTGGAAGACAAAATTATTACTGATTTTGTTTTCAATTCAAGCATTTTTAAATCAAACCTGGGCCTTGGGCCTTTCCGGTTCGAATCCCGATCTGGGTGGAGTTTCCATGTCCTCCCCGTGTCTGCGTGGGGTTTCTCCGGGTTCTCCGGTTCCCTCCCACAGTCCAAAAACATGGATTCCGGGTAAATTGAATGCTACAAATTGCCCTGTATAATGTGTGGATGTGTGTGTGGCTGTGTGAGTGTGTGCCTAGTGATGGATTGGCGCCCTGTCCTGGGTGTGTCTGCCCAGCGCCCGAAATGTTTTCCCCTGGATGGGCATGGGGAACCCCACCGAAAGATAACGAATAAATAAATTAAACCTTGATTTTTTTAGTATAGGGTGTTTGTAACAGTTTCATAAAAGCAATACGACTCGAGGTTGTGTATTATTGTGAATAAATAACGGGAAAGCGGTGTAACTGAAATCTGCTACGCGTCAGGCCTAACTACACCTCTTTCCCGTGATTTATTCACAATAATGCCGTCATCTAGTACCTTATTGATTTATTAAAATACTTTAATAAAAATGCAAGGTGGGTGGCATGATGGCACAGTGGTTAAAACACATCGCAGGGCTGGGGATCCAGGTTCTACTCCCGATCTGGGTGGAGTTTCCATGTCCTCCCCGTGTCTGTGTGGGTTTCCTCCAGGTTCTTTGGTTTCCTCCCATGGTCCAAAAACATGGAATCAAGGTGAATTTAATGCACTAAATTGCCCTGTATAGTGCGTGTTTGTGGCCTCTGTGTGTGAGTGTGTGCCCAGTGATGGATTGGCACCCTGTCCTGGGTGTGTCTGCCCAGCGCCCAAAAGGTTATCCCCTGGATGGATGGCACAGGGTTAGAACAGCTTGCAGGGCTGGGGAACCAGGTTCTCCCCGTGTCTGTGTGGGTTTTCTCCAGGTTCTCCGGTTTCCTCCCACAGTCCAAAAACATGGATTCAAGGTGAATCGGCTGCTCTAAATTGCCCCTATGGAGAGTTTGTGCATGTCTGTGTGAATAAGTGTGAAACTTCCACATCACCTAAATATTAAAACAAACTAAAATAGATGTTTCCTTTGTTTCCTCCGCGATTCTCTTCTCCCACTCTTGACTAAGACTATGGTGTACTGATGATCCAGGATGTGGGGCACCTGAAACAACGGATACAGCATTTTTTTGCGGTATCGCTCTTGGTGTGTCAAGAGTTGAAGAAGAGAATCGCGTCGACCAGCACATTGGACAGCACTTTGAGCACATCCTATAGTGGGTTACTATCGTTGCTCCATGTCACAAACATGCCAATAACTTAATAATAAATAAAGCTACATTAAAAATGAGCACACCATTGTTTTTCTTGCACACTTCTCTATGTCTTTGATGTGTCACATGACCCAGTTCCCATCGAAAAAAGTCAAGTTGAGTCCAAAATGGTGGTGCAGATGGGTGCCACCCGGCCTCAAATGCTTGCCCCTCCCATGTATTAATATGCCACAAACGGTAAGTTGATACCAGCAACCACTTCCAGTTTATCAGGGTGTATCCATACTTATGACCCACCCTGTAGACGAAATTAAAGCCTCTGAATCAAGCAAATTGCTTAAAACCTTAAATCCAAACAGCTACAGAGCCACTCCAGACTGAAGTCCATCTGTTACTGTGTATAATGTCTCAAATCTCAAAAACATTGTTTTCAATCACATATATATTGTATTTACTTATTTTATCAAGTCCATTATACTCGAGGGAAATTACTGCAGATACGATATCGCCTCCCCGCCGCCCGATGGTGATCTTATTACATGACCGTCCATTTTATTACGAGTCGCTCGTATGTTTGTGATGCTTGGCCTCACACGCCAACGAGACCCCGTCCAGAACGTCATACGTCAGATTTAATACTGTTGATCAGAGTGTTGCTCCACTGCACCCTCACTATCATCCTCAATCAATACATGACTTCTGATCATGTGATCTCATCCAGACTGGTTTTCCTTTCATCTGAGGATTATCACAGACATCTGAAACATTTGGTTTTCTTCAGGCAGTCTGTCTATTTCATTCTTTTTTATGTTTGGTTATTCGGGCGACATGGTGGCTTAGTGGTTAGTATGTTCGCCTCTCAGCGCTGGGTTCGAATCCCAAGCTGGGTGGAGTTTCCATGTCCTCCCCGTGTCCGCGTAGGTTTTCTCCGGGTTCTCCGGTTTCCTCCCACATTCCAAAAACATGGATTCCAGGTAAATTGAATGCTCTAAATTACCCCATATAGTGTGTGTGGGTGTGTGTGTGTGTGTAAGTGTGTACCCAGCGATGGATTGGCGCCCTGTCCTGGGTGTATCTGCCCAGCGCCCGAGATGTTCTCCCCTAGATGGGCATGGGGAACCCCACCTAGAACCTAGGAATAAGTGGAAGATAATATATGGATGAGTGCCAGTCAAATGTTTGGACACGCCCCCTTCTTATACAATTCTTTTTTTTTTTTTTTTCTTCTACTTACCATATGGATGGACTTTGTAGTTTTACAATTATAAACTGTAGTCCATCTTGTTAGTCCTCTGTTGGTTTGGTCAGGAGCATCACAAAACAGGTCAAATTTGGGTGGTGGATTGTTTGCCACACCACAGTGACACTGCTGGGATGGTACTTTTGAGATCCTGACCATTTAGAGACCAGAGTACACAGTATGTAATGTAGTACACAAACAGATGGACTGCAGTTTGGAATTGTAGAACTACAAAGTGCATTTTAACAGTAAATGGAACCGAGAACATTAAGTGGAGCAAAAAGGAGGCGTGTCCAAACGTTTAACTGGTTGTGTGTGTGTGTATATATACATATATATTTATTATCACTGTATATTATTATATGATGGTGTCGTTGTTAACATGTCCACCTCTCAGCGCTGGGAATCCAGGTTCGAATCCCAATCTGGGTGGAGCTTCCATGTCCTCCCCGTGTCCATGTGGAGGTTCTCCGGTTTTCTCCCAAAGTCTAAAAACATGAATTCCAGGTAAATGGGTCGCTTTAAATCGTCCCCATCTGAAGGTTTTAACCAATCTGTATTTAAAGAAGCTTTTTTTTAATTGTATGAATTTTAAAACCCGTTTTAAATCTGAATAGCTGGCATGTTGAAACAAGATAAACAACTTCAAGCAAGACATTCCAAGGTTCTGCTGTAGGTCTGAGGACAGAGTTGTTTTTGTGGAGGTTGTGTGTTTTTTCCTTTGACAACTCCACCTTTATGAAATCCAAAGGCATGTCAGACACGTGAACTCCCGATAGTAAATTCTATGATTATCTGCGTGTCTGCCACACGATGGATTAAAGATCTGCCTTTGCCCGTCACACAGTGTGCACGGGAAGAGGTTCCGGCATTTTCTGTATAATAACTGAAAGGAAAGTCTGTGTGTGTCTGTATGTCCCCTATACAAATCCACACTGTTGCTTTAATGCTATGACATTAGAGAAAGACCTAAATTTAATTAGCAGGAAACATAATCATAAGCTCGGGCCAAGAAGGGGCTAGTTCTTATATATTCTTATAAAACGGCTAGTTCCGGTCCTTAAAATCTAATCGGCTGAGCCGTTTGTCCAGCCGTGACATTATTACCAGTAACACATGTCTGAGCACTTCACATTCGTATCAATGAGTGATCTACAATACATTATTTTCCAATAGTTTTTTCATGAGCTGCATTCTATGTTTTGGCCACTAGATGGCAGTATTTGATTGGTAGAGAAACCGGAAACCAGTTACTCAGCAATCAGCGTTTAAAAAACTAGATTATGTCAGTCTTAATAAGGAAGACCAGTTGAGGGCAGCACTGTGTCCATGTGGGTTTCCTCCGGGTTCTCCGGTTTTCTCCCACAGTCCAAAAACATGGATTCAAGGTAAATAGAATGCTCTAAATTGCCCCATCATGTGTGTAGGTCAGTGTACCCATAGATTAGCGCCCTGTCCTGGGTGTATCTGTCCAGCCCCCGAAACGTTCTCTCCTGGATGGGCATAGGGAACCCCTTGTGACCCTTTTGGAGGATTAAGCGGAATATAATGAATTAATTCAGGAAAAAAAGAGCAGTTGTGGGCAGTGTGTGTCCACCATGTCCATATATTCCGGGTAAATTTAATGCTTTAAATTACCCTGTATAGTGTGTATGTGTGTCCAGCGATGGATTGGCACCCTGTGCTGGATGTAACTGTCCAGAGATGGGATGAGTTTTTCTCATTTGTGAGTCACTTTTTTTTTAAAAGTATCTGCTAAACAACTAAGCTTGGCTAAGTAACTGTAAGTCAATGTCATGTAATGTCTCATTCATATTTTCAGTGACGTTTTATTAGAGCTACTGATTATAATTAAGTATTAATGTGAAGTAAACATTTAATCGAACTTTTGGAAAAAAAATCGTGTACACTTGCCTGCTGCAGTACATCTTCCTGACTGGTAGGTGGCACTGTTTTATCGATGTGACTACAGGAAACCTCCTCGGTGTTAAAGAGGGAGTTGCATAACAAACCTGCTTTATAAAAACAGACAGGACAGCAGTGTGAAAGTGAAACGGCGTTGTGTTTAAACTCGCGTTTGGGATTTTCTAAGCGGCTAGTTGCTTTAAAGATTAATAAGACTCGCAGCTCGTTAGCGTTTAGAGCCGGTCAGGTGGAATGGTGCTTGGACTCGACGATTTAAGTTAAACGTTTTTAGGTTCTTTGCGTAGACAGTTTAATAATGGCTCTAAGAAAGATACATGTTAGTCTAGGCTACTCTTGTGTGGGATTAGTGGTGGGGTTTTCGGCTTTTCTCGTGTGGAACGTCGTCTATAAGCAGCCGTGGACCGCAGCCATGGGAGGATTATCAGGTAAAGTCAGGAACTTTGACACGAATCCCAATTTGTACTTAAGTCTCTATTCTCGCGAACTATTCCGCGATTTGACAGTGTGTTTTTGTACCCTACATAGTGCACTACAGTCGCGGTTAACGCGATTTGACATCGAACCCTCGTTGTTGTTTTTCTTTTACAGAATTGGTCTTTTTTTTTACTGATTCATTACTAATGCATTTAAAACATATGTATCGATTGTGTTCACACTTAATTTATGGTTTAGCTGTTTAGTAAACAGCTACTTTTATCCACCCAACTCATTTTTAAAGTGTATTGTAATGAATAATATATTTTAATGTATTTATTTTGCCTGCTGCTGCATTTCAGCCCATAGTACTTGTTGGAACCTGGAATCGAACCGGGGACCTTAAGGTCCTAAGACTGGTCCCTTAACCCAAACCTACGTCTGCCTTCTCAACCCATGTTCATGTTCATATAAACATTAAAAAGCCTGAAAAACATACTTGCAGTTAAACATCCAAACAGACATGTCGGTTGATATTTGATTATAGATTGAGGGGTCGTCAGGGGAGAAAGCCAAATGGAGCTGAGTGTCATCAGCATAGCAATGGTAAGAAAAACCATGTGTCTTAATGATGGTTCCCAGCGATGACACATATCGTGAAAAGAGGAGGGGTCCGAGTACTGAGCCCTGTGGGACTCCAGTAACTACTTGCTGAATTAGTTTCTTTGCATCTTGGAAGGAGGGGATATTTCCTAGCTTTAAAAAAAATGCTATTCTGGCGATATTGTGTTTAGTAAAGGAGAGCGCAGAATCAATAACACCAGATTAGTTACTGATGAACAGCATTTATAGGTTAAATGGCAAGTTTTATAAATGGATCATTCAGTTCAGCGATATTTGTCATTTGTTTTGTAATCAGTTGTTGACACAAAATTCTGACACAACTACTAGGTTACTTCAGTATACATGATCTGGAACTAAATCATAACACAAGTTAGAAGGGTTGACTGTCTGGACCACGGCCTGACGTAATGTCCTCTAACTGGACCTTACAGAATTCTAATTGAATACCCCTGGTGTAGACTGTGTTCTCATTCACAGTAAAATGGAGACCCTCATGGACCAGCGCATTATGTGGAGGTGGCTGCACCACGGGGGCTAATCGGGCAAGTGACACGCTGATTTGTTTATTGATTGGATTACCAAAAAGTATTGATTTGCAGAAGGTTATGCACGGTAGCTTTGATTTTGCGTGACCTACAATGGCCTCTTACTGCAGGAAATGGAAAATTGACTGACGATTAATATGACCAGCCATGTGACATGCAGTCATGACCTGGTTTGTTCCTCAGATGATTCTTTCATCCAACGGAGAGACAATACACTTCTGCCATTTTGGTTTTATAGTTTGATATTAGAACAATACAACTTTGATTATTTGATTGTTCTAGTACAGGTGTGGTAGAATGCAGTGGGACACTCCACATCATACATTTGGTCATTTAGCAGACGCTTTTATCCAAAGCGACTTTCAAATATCCCAACTTGATGGTTGTGGTCAGAACACAGGGTTGATGCAGCACCCTGGAGCATTGAAAGTTAAGGGTCTTGCTCAAGAACCAACATTGGTAACTTCAGTGGAGCTGGGATTTGAACCCTCAACCTTTGGCTTGATAGTCCAACACCCTAACCACTGAGCTCTGTATGATCTATAGCATGGGTTGGCAAAAGGTGGCCCACTGGCATAACACAACTGACCCGTGAGGTTGTTTGAACTATAATAATAAAAAATCAATAAAATCGGACTGGCCTCCTTTTGCGGCTAACACATCCTGATCACGATGACCTGTCCACTGGAAAAAGTAGATCTCAGGCCAGAATAGTGTGGGCACCCCGTTGTGGTACAATACAATGCCCGCGTCTAGCCAATAGATCTGCTCCTAGTGGAATCCTGACTTTGTGGTCAGGTCAATGCACCACAGATATGTTTTCAGGTCCATGTGGATGTGTCCTACCTGCGCAAAAAACATAGATGGAGCTGAGATGTAACATAGATGGTTTAACCCCTGATTAAAAATCAGATCGGACTTTTTTTAAACCGCTCTGAGTGTAATCTGCTGGTGTAATGACTGACGCAGACCTGAATATCTTCTCTCTATGAGTTTAAAGATTAAGTTAGATACCGAATAATAACAGTCTGTACCGAGTATGGAAACTAACTCCATATCACCAAAAACTCGCTGCAAGGCATTTTTTGATTTTTCTTTTGTTTTGAGTCAGCACAAGCTGTACTTCCTGTTTGAAGGCCGAGGCCCCTGGGGAACCAGTACACACATGCTTTTGGGATGTGTTCAGTTTGATTTAGCAAAGTCATTCCTACTTGATTCTTAGTCGTTTGTGCAGGGTGGGAATGTTTTACACCGTTAAAATCAGAGTAAATCAGTACTGTACTCACAAAAGTTTGCACACGCCCCCTTCTTAGGCCATTGTCCATTTCCTCCATATACAGTGTGTGCAGAATTATTAGGCACGTTGTATTTGAGAGGATTCTGTTTGTTATTGAACACCAACTATGTTCTCATTCAACCCAAAATAATCATAAATATCAAAGCTTAATATTCTTGGATGTTGTGGAGGTGTTTTTTTTTTTTTTTTTTTTTTTTTTTTT
>JAOUQT010044901.1:0-10987 GCA_025769995.1 Xyliphius kryptos
ACATTTTGTTCATTTTTATGTTATTTTGTTCTCAACGCATTCCACTATCTACTACATAAAGATTTTCAACTGAAATAGTTTATTCATTGAGATCTAGGATGTGTTCCCTTTATTTTTTGAGCAGTGTATAAAGCTAAACATTTACCTAAATAAAAATGTATTTATGTAAAAATAAATTATGTGGGTGTGGACAAAGCATTAGTTATGAATTTATTTAACAACGACATCTTATTTCAAAGGCCAATTTTTTTTTTTAAGGACGTTCATTTATTTAGAGCACATTTGTAGTTTTTCTACTCCCTTTTTTCTGTCCCACAATCTTAATTCCTTAAACATGCAAATTCAGTATTATGCAAATTAGGTGATGGTGTCATTTAGCGACATTAGGACAGCCAATAGCTACTTTCCTTACATTTCCTGCGCCGAAATGTCAAAGCAAAACCTGCTGAATGTAATAATGTCGTTGGAACTGTCATTTGAACCTGGTGTGGTTTTTTGATCTCTTATTACACCATCATGTAAGATGTAATGTAATTAGCATCTTACATATTGCTTCTTTAACACCGAAGCCACAGTCTGGGTGCGGGACAGTCTGCTTATTTTAAAGTCTCACTTTCAGCTCACGCAGGAGCAGGTGAGATGTGCACCAGCACTCAGAAGGGATCTTGTGAAGTTGGTGTAGTTGGGTGATGTAATAAACACACCGAGGTTGATCACACCGCCGCCGCCACCAATGTATCCCAGAATAACTGCTGCGAAACGTCTGCTTTGCACATCATGTAAATCTCCGCTGACAGAAGGAACTCAAATCTGCAGAACTGCAGTCTAATAATGTGGTCTGATTACAGACTCTCCTCTGTGATCAGCATTCAGTTACATTACATACAATCATTTAATCCCAGCCTTTAAGTTTAGGAGAGTCACTATGTTCTCTTACTCTCTTCACGGTCTTTTTATAGACACACCGTCTGGGTCATGATGTTCCTTTCTTTTAATCTTTAAATTCAGGTGTTCAATTCAATACCATTACCACAGGTGGTGTATAGGTTCAAACTTGAAGCCTGGTATTTTGTACACGTGTACACTTTGTGCCAACAGTTGGAGAAGGCCTTATTTCTGTACCAATATAGTGAAGTTTATAACGACAAATTTTGGGTAGTTTGTTTGGTTTTTAATAACCAGGATGTGTTTGTTTCTCTAGTCTAATTTGATAAGATAAGCTGGTTTGAGTCCCACAATGGGAAAACTCACATTCTCAGTAGCAAAGTGTAAGTTAAAAAAGTTTTTACGTCTAGAATAGAACTATAACTCAGAATGTACTATAATATTTACAATTATGTAGATGACAATACTGCATGAAGACAATAGAATAACACTATAAAGGACTATATTGTCTCATACATGAGGTGCCATTCATTGTCCAGAACATAAGAGTTGCTAATTTGTTTAGAATCCTCCTATCTCCCGCCACCTGCACTAGGTCTGAGGGTTCCTCAGGGACACAGGTGGCCCTCGTAATAAGTTTACATTACATTTAGTTATTTAGCAGACGCTTTTATCCAAAGCAACTTACAAATATCTCAACTTCGTTGGGGTCAGAACACAGGGTTGAAGCAGCATCCTGGAGCAATGAGGGTTAAGGATTTTGTTCAAGGACCCACATTGGTAACTTCAGTGGACCTGGGATTTGAACCCCCAACCTTCTGATTGATAGTCCAACACCGTAACCACTGAGCTACCATTCCCCTGCATGACTAATGCATTAAGCATTGGTCGTGCATCTTTTATTGGTCCTGCGCCTCACAAATCATCTTCCGTTTGATCCAACGACCACAAACTTGGACTCATCTGTCCACAGCACCTTCCAATATTTCAGTGTCCAATGGCTTCTCTCTTAAGCCCCTCACAGTCTTTTTTTGGCCAGTGTGAGGTATGGCTTTTTCTTGGCAGTTCAGTCAATGATTCCAGCATCAATAAGTCACCCTTTGACCGTTGACACTGGTCTTTGGCGGGTTCCATTTAGTGCAGCTGTCGGTTGACACCCTATGAGTCGTCTTTCTCTCAAACCGCACACTCTAAGATATTTATCTTCTTGCACAGTTGTGCATCAGGGCCTCCCACACCTTTTTTCTGTCCTTGTTAGAGCCAGTGTGTGTTACTCTTGAAAAGGAGTAGTTAAGTGCATGGTAAGATATTTCCAGTTTCCTGGCAATATGCCTTCCTTAACACAGCAATGGACTGACGGGGTTTCTAAAGAAAGTTGTTTCTTTCTGGCCATTTTGAGCCTGTATGCACTCAGACACACAGACTATAAAGGGGCAATTCAGAGCAGTTAGTTTACCTTGTGTTCATGTTTTTTAATTGTGGGAGGATCCTGGAGAACCCACAGAAAACGCAAATGAACACGGGGAATATGGAAACTCCACCAAAATTGGGATTCCAGGCATATCAATATTTCCAGTTATTGACATTTTTCCAGTTATTGACAATTGTCCACAAAAAAACAAAGGACTAATAATTCTAAAGTTTAAAATATCTAGTGCATCACATGGTTTTTGTACACAGTCAAGAAAAAGGATGGTTCATTTGTGTGTAACACCAATTGAACATGATGGTCTGGGGGTGTTCTTCTGGATCCACAGTCACCGTCACACTAGAGAAAATGGACTACAGCATTTTGAAGCTCCTTTCAGTATCCTCTGATCTACACCTAGTTGGTCAAGACTTCATATGACCGCAATACACTGACCCGAACTGTCAGAGCTACATTACAGAACAAGGTTGTAGGCTTTAAAGATTTCAATGTCCTGTACAGTCTCCAGATTTGAACCCCTTTCAGTTTCTTAGTGATGAACTAAACAAGAATGAAAGTGAAATCTACATTCTCTACGAATGTTACTTCGCACAAACTCTGGAAATATCAACAACAACTAAGGCAACTCCTTTGTTTAAGGGATTTTTTGCATTGTGTGTTTACATCTGAACTTCTGCTTCAGAGAATAACAACTTGGATTTCTCACAAAGATCAGTTCTATTACATAACTAGTGGAATATCCGTGCTTCCCGGCGGTGGAGAACTTGACAACAAAGTTGAAATGCAATTGTTTTTGAATGAGTGATTTGCAGTGATTTAAAATAAACGTATTCTTATAGTGTGAGGTTTATGGCAATTCTAATAGTCACAAAGATCCAAATCCATCGTAGTTGTTGGCGCGACAAGAACCCTTTTCACATTGGTAGGTTCTCAGGAAGACCCTGATTTGGAACTGGAGGAGTGGTATCTCAATGGTTATGGTGTTGGGCTATCAATCTAAAGGTTGTGGGTTCAAATCCCAGGCCCACTGAAGTTAGCAATGTGGGTCCTTGGGGGCTGTATCAACCCCGTGTTCTGACCCCAATCATTAAGTTGGGATACTTGTAAGTCGCTTTGCTTAAAAGTGTCTGCTAAATGACTGGAGGTGAATATAACTGGAGGTGTCTTGCGTTCGATGGCGATATTGAACGACCCTCCGTACGGAAGACTTTTTGACTTTTGAAAACGCTTTATTTAACCAAAATTACATTTCTATATGCAGTAAAAGTAAGAAGGTGAGAGACTTTTCCAAGGACATGATCAGGAATCACAATGCCAAGTTTTAGCCTTGTAGGTACTCGGGAAGTGTGAGAATTAGTGATGAGTGAGTCAATGAGCCGTATCTATAAAAGGCAAAGCCCTCACCCACTGACACATCACATTTTCCCACTTCCAAAGTACTGAAATTTTAGCTTCATGATTCCCTGTCATGTCAAATGGAAAAACTAACTCGCTTTCCGACGTTCGTTTGGTATCGCCATCAAACGCAACACTTTGGATGGAGTGGGGTCTTCGCAAGTACCTACAAGCTAAAACTTTGGTCCGTCATTCCTTATCATGTCTTTGAAAAACACGGTGATAAATTCATGTAAGAAATGTCACGCGGTTGACTATGGTGTCAACCGCGTGGACACCATAGTCACACTTCAGTTATATTTATTTCCGATTTTTAATTTCCACAAACCTCACTCTATAATAATACGTTCATTTGTAATATATAAACTCCAAAGCCACTACGCCTTCAAAAACAAATTGCACAAATATTCTTCTAGTAGATAAGAATTAATGATAATAAGGAACTTTATTAAAAGCATACGTTTTTTTTTTATTATTTATTTACACGAATGTAATGAAGCTTTGCCGATGTGAATATGTAATTAATTGTAATTTTAATTACAATGTGCAGCACTAATAATCTTAGACTTTAACCTGCACTTGTATTTTAATATTCCTCACAGTGTAATCTCGCTCTCTCTTTGTTTCTCTTTTTCTCTCTCAGACCCTTCGGTCAGGTTTTGAGACCGATCCTGGACAACATCCACATTGTGCCCCCTGGTGGAAATGTCATAAACAGCCAGAATAATCAGAGCTAGGTGTCTTGGCAGCCACACACACACACCACACACACACACAGAGCTAGTGCTGGATTAACAGCGGGACTGACCTGGGATCAGCAGAGTTCATCAGTGAATTTAAATGTCTTCTGTATCTTAATAGCTTTTTACATTTTACCCCGTCACCTTAACGTCTCTTCAGATCTGCTTTGTTCTAAACTTTAAAACAGTCTTGTCCTTTTCTAACGCACAACTTTGACCTCGTCTCAGCTCGTATGTTGGTTTTATTGTATGTAACTCCCTCCTAAACATCTGACAGCAGCACACAGGGATACAGTGGGATCACATCTGTCTGCTGTGAAGGTGTGAATGTAGTAGAACCGTATGCAGAGCGTTAGTCCATCATAAGGAAGGTGAGGTCACATCAATAATCAATAATTGAGCACGGATGACAGTTCTAGCACATAAAAAATACATTTCTTGCCTAATTTTTACAGAACAATAATCCTGCTATTAAAATTAAGTAACATCAGTTTAACTTTGGAACACTGTTGCCAATTCCAGCAACTTTGTCGCTATATTTGGCGACTTTTCTGACCCTCTAGCGACTTGTTTTCTTAAAAAGCGACCAGCGACAAATCTAGTGACTCTTTCCGGTTTTGAAGACTCACATATTCTTCAGTTTCGCTTATCAACGAACATTCTCAGTTCTCAGAGAGACCCGCATCGCTCCACATCCACAATGCAACTGAACTGCGCATGCCCAAAGTTGCCACTGACCTAAATATTCATTCATCTTATACAGTGGGAGTCACTCACCTCGTGTCTTTATGTAAAACACTGAACATTTATCTTTTAAAAAAAAAAAATAATAATTTGGGTAAAAAAAAATTAAAAGAATGTAAAGCGAGTCTACACTTTAGGTTCTCAAATGGTGGGTCGCGACCCAAAAGTGAAACTAAAAAGTAGAATATGGAAAGTTTCCTTTCGGGATCAGTTCAATTATGGCAAAAAAAAAAAGAAGCGACAAAGGGCGCTAATGTAGCGAAAGGCGGTAATGCACTTGCAATTTGATTTGAACTTACAATACAGAGATTAAAAGTGGGTTGCGACTTAATGACCATGAGAACACATTGGGCTGAGACCAGTTGATTACCTTTGGTCTAAACAAATAATTAAAACCATTCATTTAATTTAAGAAGTGATAGCTTATTTTGAAGTGAAGGCAAAAAAACGGAAGACATTCATTGATTTAGAGCTCATTTTTAGATCTAACATATTTACATTGGTTTTTACCAATTTTTTTGTTCCACAATCTTTATTCCTTATGGCCTGCTATGCAAATCAGGTGATACGGTTATTTAGCGACTTTTAGCAACATTTAGCATAGCCAATAGCCACTTTCTTGAAAAGTTGGCATCCGTGCTTTACCACACTAACATTCAGATTCCGATACAACAGATTCATCATTTACCGTGTAATATTTTCCCATTTGAGAGATTTTGTGGCAAAATGGTTTTCTATCAGTCACAGGACAGACACATCCACACACTTGGTGTTTTGATTTGACTTTTTACTGAGCTCTCAAGAGCAAAAGCACGTAGGCATGAGGAGAACATGCAACCTACTCGAAAAGCGTGTCTACCACATAGAGTCGAATCGATCCTATGACTTTTACCATCAGTGTTCCATTTTTAGATTATTTGAACCTGCAGTGAACCACTTATGAGTGCTGGGATAGGCTTTATCACTTAATTAAACCTCAATCAGGACAAATGGGATTAAAAAAAAGTGAATGAATGCTTGTAAAATTGGTTGAACCCGAAGTCTTAGAGGAGTGACTTGGATGATCATCCCTAGATAATGAATTAAGTTTTAAAGGCTAAGCACCACCTAATCTAATATTTTAAAATACACAAATCCAGCCCAAGTTCCAGACTTGCGATTATTGGTGGCATTATAGAATATTCCCTCCAATTTGAAAGAATTTGGCTTAGAAGGCTTAATTTATCCACATATGCTGTCCTCAAGAGTTTTGTATATGATAAAGTGCCCTATTTGCCTTCAGTGCTTGACACGGGGAATTTTGTCCTCCACATTTAACCCATCTGTCCAGTGAAACATACTGACGTATGGTCAGCCTTTTATACGGCATCCAGGGAACAATTGGAGTTAGGATCCCTGTTTAAGGGCACTTTAGCCATAGTACTTGTTGGGACTAGAATAGAAATTGAACTGGGGTCCTTCAGGACAGCGGTGGCTTCCTTAACCACAAGCTTTCATCTTCCCTGTGACTGGTTGGATGATGAAATGATGGACACCACGCCAAGAAGTTAAACTAGATGTACTAAATGTGCAAAATGGCAAAAAGGTGTGGTGTTTTTGGCTGCAGTAATTCAATGTACAGTAGGACCCTGGTGCACAAATGACCCAAAGATGACAAAGATGGTTCAAAGATGACCAAAGAAGAACAAATTGATCAACTCTGAAAGTGCACATTGAAAAGAACCGTTATTTTGGTGCTCACTTCATGCCAGACAGCTACCACAACTATGGAATGTAAAAAATGGGACTTGCTAGGAGAGGAACGAGCTTCATTTCAGACTGTATTACAATAATTGCCACTGTTTGCTGATGTAACTCGCCAAGAGTCCCGCACCTGTCCCATGGCTTTCTGTCTTCCCGTGGTATATAAAGGCTCCACACACAACAACTGCCATAAGTGGGTGCTTTTTCATCAATATGGGCAACGTAAAGAAGTAAACGAGAGGTTCTTACTAATCGGAATTTCGGATGACTGGGTCAGGTTGTGCTTCACTGCTTTCTGGTGTGGTCTCTTCTGGCTTAAATTTAAATGGCTGAATGTTCTTATTAAACACAGTCTCCTCCACAGTCACAGCAGATTCATCCTCTTCATCTCTTTAAATATTATTTTCAAAGTCAACAAACCAGCACTGGAAAATTCAGTCCAATTCAGTGACTTTTGTTGTATGATGGCACCGTTATTTAATGTATTTCACCAGTGATGTCACACGATAACTTTGTAGAATTTCCAGAGCTACTTAAGGCTTTTCCGTCAATTTACTTGAACTCGTACATTTTTAAAGTAACCCTAATTCATTTATTCATTAGCCAATCCTCAATTAGGGTCACAGCACGGTTCCCCATGCCCATCTCAGGACAGGGTGCGAATCTATCACTGGCCACACACCACATAGGGCAAATTATAGAATACCTTGAATTAATGTTGCGACTGTGGGCGGAAACCGGAGAAGAGGGAGACAGGGACACAGGGAGAACATGAAAACTGCACCCAGATTGAGATTCAAATCACAAATCCCAGCACTGAGAGGCAAACGTGCTAACCACTAAGCCACTGGTTGCCTCCGAGTACCTAAATATGTTTTTAAAAAATTTATATTTACAATTTAGAAGTTCAAATAATGTGAAATCTTCAGGGTGCTCCATTAGGTGGTGCCTATCCCTTTAAAGAACAAACCAACATGAATGAATTTACAGCTGATGTTTAATCACTGAGTGGAACCTGAGCTCTGATGTTCTCTAAAAAAGGGAATGTGTCATATACGGTCCTATTGTACTACACGTAGTTCAGAATCAGCCTCCACCAGCTTTCTTCTCAGAGCAATAACGCAACCATCAGGCCATCGGATTCGGTTCTGATCTTTTAAACTGCGGGTTGAACTCTGTAGAACTCTGTAGTGTATCTCCGTGCCTTCATCCTGCGGCCTGTGGAATGTTGAAATATCACGTGTTCCTTTCCAGCATTTACATGTTGAACCTGCGCCGTATTCGTTATACAGTTTAAATCATTAGTGTTGAACAGCGCAGCGCTTTTATTAATGCACTTATTATAGAGTTCCAATGCAGTTTGTTCTGAAGTGATACAGCCCACGTTAAACCCAGATTTAATGTATATTCAGTGCCCCACTTGTAAAATCCGGTCAGCTGCTGATTTACTTTCATTCTTTATTGGTAAAGGGACATTGTGGTGGTGTATGATTACAGTTTCAAAGAATTTTCTCAGTATACACTCTGCTTTACAGATCAAAGTTGGTATACTGACATACCAGAACATAGCTCCGATCAGAACCTTTTTAAAGAATTATCCATATGAATTTATTATAATCAGTGTAATAAACATGCACTTTGTGGTTGTACTCTTCCAAACTACCACCTTAATAATACCCGCTCGATCCTGACCATCAGAGAACAGACTAACGGGAACTTACAAAGTATGTAGGGAAACCGATGGACTACAGATTTACAAAGCCCATCTATATGGTAAAGGCAAGTGATGTCACTGATCACTTCAGAAAACACTGCGCTGTAAATGAAGGAAACAAATCCTGTATTGTCAGTTTATGTTAAAACATTGGTCACTTTATAATTTATTTTTGGTATTTCTGTACACTGTGTTAATGAATGGTCCTTTAATGTGTTTGTATAATATCAACCGTGTTCAACTGATTTTCTGCTAAACTGCCAATCTGTTTCTTTATGATTATAATTTATGTATCATGTCTTACTGCTTAAATATTACCAAGTATTATATATAACAAATGTAAGAATAGATTTCGATCATATTAAAGAAAACCATGCGAATGACATAATGTCCCGTTTTTGGTCATCTGAATGTAATTCCAAAAGTTTGTCACCTCATTTTCTAAGTTCCCATGTCCTGTATGTGAACATGAGCTTGGTTTCGAGTACAGATGGATTTATTTACATTTAACAAGATGTGAAAAAATGTTCGATGAAATTTATGATTTATTTAAGACGGAGAACCTGATGAGGTGAAATTTGAAACGCAGTTGTCTTTGAATGAACAAGGGTTTTGGAGTTTATAAATTTAAAATGAACATATTGTTATAGCGTGAGACTTTTGGTGATTTAAATATATGCAAAGACCCCAATCTATCTGAGATACTGCGTTCGATTGTGATAGTGAACAAACAATTTAACTTGGGAAAATGAAAACCTCTCGTTTTTTCAAAGACATGATTGGGATTCAGGGTGCCAAGTTCGAGCCTTGTAGGTACTTGGCAAGACCCTGATTTGATGACTATGCTTGATCCATGCTGCACTTTGGAGAGAACTTGACAGTGTAAAAGTTAAAACGCAATAGTTTTTGAATAAGCGATGGCTTTGGAATTTATATATTTAAAATAAATGTATTATTATGGAGTGAGGTTTGGGGCAGTTAAAAATCTAAAATGAATTTGTGACAACGGGTCCACATTGTTTCTTTCTTGTGTGAATTTGTACGTAGGCTTAAGTAAACGATAAGGAATAATAGAGCCATGTTTCAGCTTTGTAGGTACTTGCAAAGACCCCAATCCAGCCGAAGTGTTGCGTTCGTTGGCATTAGTGAACGAACAATCAAACGTAGGAAAGAGAGAACATGTTGGTTTTTCCATGGTCATGATTGGTAATCATGATTCCAAGTTTTATCCTTGTAGGTACTCGGGATGTTCTCGATGTGACATTGGAGGGGTCTTGCCCTTGATGGTGGTATCAAATAAACCATCAAATTTAGGAAGGTGGGAAGCTGTTGATCTTAAGGACATGATGGGGAATCACGATGCCAAATGTCAGTCTTGTAGATACTTGGGGAAATGGGAGAGTTAGGGATGAGTGAGTGAGGGCTTTGGCATTTAGAGGTTGATTCCCAAACTAAAATCCAGACACCATTGTGCTGCAGAGCATTGATCAAGTCTATCATCTCACCTGATTGGTCTATCATCTCACCTGATTCCTTTAAAAAAAAAAATAAAAAAAACACCTTAATAACTTGGATGTAAATATGAGCCTTACCTCTTAAAAGTATGCAAAGCCCAATCTGCATATTCAGCAGACAATTGCATTGTGGGATTAACCTTTCTATGGACTTTTAGTCTATTGCTCCCTTTATCACACCCAAACTCCAATCTGTTTCCTTACAGAACAGGCTACCCAGCTTCTAGTCCAAGCCCTCATCCTATCCAGGCTTGACTATCGTAATGCTTTGCTTGCTGGTCTCCCAGCTTCCACAATTAGGTCTCTATGGTTTGTTTAAATCTCTGCAGCACAACCTGAGTTGGAATCACCAGTGATGAATGTTGCCTGGTGATTCCAACTCACTAAACACTGATTGTTAGAGACACCGAAAACCTATTACTCAGCAATCAAATACTGCATTAATATGAATTAATAGGACCAGAACTACCCTTTTTATGAGCGATAACTTCAGAGAGGGTGGCATTATTATAAATAAATCATGGGAAAGAGGTGTTGTAGGAAACGAGGTGAAGTGGAGTACAGTTACACCTCTTACCCATGATTTATTCACAATAATACACTAGTTTGAATGCCTTATTGGTTTTATAAAGTGGTTAAAAACAAAAATTTGATTCATAAATGCGTTTATTAAAAGCAAAAAATCTAATCTGATTTTTAATTAATTCTGATCACTGAGTAACAGGATACTGGTTTTCTCTAACAATCAAACACTGCCATCTAGTGGCCAAATGTCATAAGTTTTGGGAATCGGCTCGCTATTTATCCTTATCTGTTTTATGGT
>JAOUQT010044909.1:0-10987 GCA_025769995.1 Xyliphius kryptos
AACATCAAGGACGGCCTGGGATACTTGCCACGATGCCCCACGTCCCCAAACCCATCTTGCCCACGTTTGACGGACATACCGTCCTGCCGTCCACGTCTTGTAACCAGGAGCGGGTACCTCGGGGTGCCCAAGCAACAACCGGGTCAGACAGAGGCCATAATTCAGTCTGTGGACCGATTCTGGGCCCAAAGAATGTTCTGCCGGTGGTTCCTGCACTTTAAGCCACGCCTTCGACTCACCTCCGATGTCCGGGCGCAGTTTGTTGTCGTAGCCGTGCAGCAGGCTGTTCAGGATGTGCGTGACGTCGCTCTCGTACACCTTTGGGGTCAGCACCCAGGTCTTGTTGGTCACTTCGTCATCGTCGCTCTCTGATTGGATGGAACTGGAGGAAGAAAGAAAATGGGGTGAGAAAACGGCATGGGGGTGCTGATGAGAACCTGAGAGGAGCAACATTTATAAGACGTTTCTAGAGGACACACACTGGCCACTTTTTTTTGTCACGTCCACCAGGGGGCAATGTATGGACTACAGGACATAACTGGAGAACTACAAAGTCCGTTTGTTTTTCGAGACAGAAAAAAAACCCCAGCACGGCCTCCTTTCAGTCTCTCTCTATACCGCCCACGCCCCCCGTACGTCTCTCTTTCTGCGCCCCACTGTTTTAATCAGTCTGTCTCTCTTCTCGTATCTCTTCAAGTATCCTTATCTGTTCTATGAATCTGGAGTTTATGAAACAGTCTTTCCTCCTGTATCTCTCTTTTAAAAAAATCTGTCTCTCTTCCTGTCTCTCTCAAATATGTCTCTTTTCCTGTATCGCTCTCTCTCTCCTAACAAATATGTGTCTCTCGTTCCTTAGAAATGTGTTTTTTCTTCTTGTATCTCTTTTCCTCCTAATAAGTCTCTTTCCTGTGTCTCTCTGTATCGCTCTCTTTTTTTAAAATATGTTGCTCTTCCTGTATCTCTCTCTCCCACGAAATATGTCTCTATTCCTGTATTTCTTTTCCTCCCAATAAACATGTCTCTTTCCAGGGTCTCTCTCTCTGTATCTCTTTTCCTCCTAATATATACGTCCTTTTCCCTTGTCTCTCTCTCTCTGTATCCCTCTTTTTATATGCATGTCTCTCTTCCTGTATCTCTTATCGTCCTAATGAGTATGTCTTTTTTCCTGTGTCTCTCTTTTTGCATCTTTCTCCATATAAATATCTCTCTTTTCCATCTCTCTCTCGCTGTCTCAAATACGTCTCCTTCCTGTGTCTCTCTGTATAAACCGGTCTCTCTGTCAACATATCTCTTATCTCTTCCTTCTGCCCATCATCCACCCTCTTCCGGTCTCTCTTTATCGGTGTCAGTCTATATTTTCACCACAAGAACGCCTTATTAACCCGTACAGCGGGTTTCAGGTGGCTAACTCGCTCACATTCTCGTAAGCCGTTTGTGCGTCCACGCAATTTACGAATCCTATGACGAATTTGAGACCAGGGCCGCGCCGTAGTGCTGCAGTACTCCACCAGAGTGCCAACGCGGCTAACGATGACTAAAAGCCGAACGCGCCGGGGCTCAGGTGTGTAACGCCGCGGCGCCGACTGCTCGCTCACTCGCTCGCTCGCTCTCAGAAGAAGCTTCCCCGTCATTGCTGAGTGTCTCTTTAATGGGATTTGAAATTGGACACCGAGAGAGAGATTGGTCTTCCTTCCAGCTGCAGCGGCGCTTTATAAATCAAAACGTTTCTCTTACAAAGAGCAGAAATCACGGCCACATTAACGGCCGCGGCTCAACCGCCTTCAATAACGCTTTAATCTCTCTCATTAAACGCCGGAACCCGCCGCAGTCTCACAATAACGGATTAAGGAATGTTAAATTTCTCCGTCTGACGTCGGAGCGAACGAGAAGTGGAGGAGATTGGAGGTAAATAATAAAGAGTGGTCGGCTCAAGTGTCCACTAGAGGCGCAAGAGATAAAAGAAAGAGGCATGGCCAATGGAGGCGTCTCTATCTGAATACTGTTGGTGGACTGTGATGCCCTGCCTCCTAGTGGCAGTGAGGAGACCACGAGGGCAGTCTGGGAATGGATACAGAAGACCGATGCGCCACCACGTCATGACTGATGCTGTTTTTTTCCCCAACTGTCCTGTCCTGTCTCGGTCAGGGGCTGGAGCAGCACTCTGGGTGTCCACTAGAAGCACAGCGCCGCCTAAAGGCTGAACGGAAGTGATGACCGTGCAGTAAGACGCTTCTAAGCAGTTTAAAGAACCAGTCTTGCGACCTAAAGGTCCCACCAAGGAGTGCCCTTGGGCAAGGTACCTAACCCCAGTTGCTCGCTGGGCGCCGTATACCGCTCCGGCCCCGAGAGCTCACATCGTTCAGTGTGTGTACATGTGTGTGTGGGTGTGTGTCACTGCACAAATAGATCGTAAGTAAATAAACTCATGATTGTTGAAATTAGTGTTCATTTTATCGCACTCAGGTTTACCGGAACGGGAGTTTGTGTGAATGTGACCATTTTATTTTCCCCGAAGACAAACAAACGTGTTTTTCCTGGATGCAGTTTCAGAGAAGCACAGCTCCATGGTTACGGCTCACATGTGGCGTCGCCAAGGTCTGTTCAGTGTCAGAGAATTTGCTCTGAATGCATCTCTCCATCAAACTGGAAGATCTGCAAACGCCTCTGAGGGCTCATCCTCACGCTTCACGCTCTCGTCCGACTCAGAACTCCGGTACCAGATCGGACAAAATGATCCAAACCGGATCGCAACTGAGATCAGTCTGCTCGGTCACCTTACTGTCCGGAAACGCAGTACGGCTGTGTACCGAATATACAGCTGGTAGTGGATCTGAGATAATACTGAGATAATAATGTGTCCATTATTGTGTCCATTATGGTCAACACCTCCCACCCGCTGTACCACACACAGCCCCCACCCGCTGTACCACACTATCATATCATATAATATCGTATCGTTATATCGTATCGTGCAATATATGTCCCCACTGACTGCATTTGCCATTTTATTTTAAGATAAAGTTCTTTAGAAACGTAACTTTTACTTTATTCGTCATATATATATATATATATATATATATATATAAATAAATGTACTTCTGCAATCTGAGCTACAGTAACATCTGCAATTTCCCCTCGGGGATCAATAAAGTATTCTGATGACCTCATCATAAATGATTCCCTTTTTTAAATAATAAGCTAAACAGAGCTGCGAGTCTATGTTCTGATGAAACGATTCACTGACTCCCACAACGACTCATTATAATTAAAGTGGAAAAAATATGATTCCATAAGTTAAAGTTAACATGTATGAGAAGCTTGACCCATGTAAATGATTCACTTATTTATGTACTGAAAAGATGATCTAATCAAATGATTCACTGATTCCAAAACCAACTCAGTCAACTCTGATTCCTTAATATAATCTTATAATGTATTATGAAAATAATTCACTAATTTGATTAATTTATTTAAGTTCTGATCAAATGATTCAATGATTCTGAGTGAATTGAATCAGCAAATTATACCCAAGAGATCATCAGTAATGACCAAATGATTCGTTCATATAACTAATAATGTGTTATGAAAATATTGGCTCATGTAAATCATTCACTTATTTCTATACTAAACAGATGAATGTATTTAAGATCTGACCAAATGATTCACTGATTCGCAGACCGACTCGTGTGGATGTACAGATCAGTTACTCGATATGAACTGGAGCTCTTGGTATTAAGTGGGTTTTAATAGAACGCCATTTGTTCTTGTGTTAACAGATAAGATCAGCCTTGGAGCTTAGTGTCTCTGATTGAAGCTAATCTTATTTAGCCAAGCTTTAGAGGTCATGTGATCACGCTCGTCACAGATCAAAGGTCGTGTCCTGATCAGACTCATCTGTGGGGTGGGGTCAGTCTTGTTTTTCTTTAGTGACAACACTAACACGACTCATTCAGTGAATCCTTTTCTTGAGTCACATTCTGTTGGAATTTTATAACCTTTCTGATTCAGAGTCAGTTTTAAAATCAGTGAATCATTTGGTAACACTTATCTGTTAATCTGCTCAGGATATTCATTAGTGAATCATTTACACGAGTCAAAGTCTTTATACTACATTATTAGTTCATATGAAGGAATCATTTAATTGTTGCTGATGATCTTTTCACTATAATTTGCTGAGTCAGTATTGGAATCAGTGAGTCATTTCGTCATAACTTCGATTCACCTCTCTGCTCAGTGTTTAAATAAGTGAATCATTTAAACGAAATGATCAAATTTTTTACACATTGTTAGTTCATATGGAGAAATCATTTAGTCTTCAATGATGATGGAATCATGTTGAAATCATTGAATCAATTGATCAGAACTTTGATTCACTGCACTGTTTATCTGCTGAATCAAATTCCTCATACATTATTCGTTTAAATGAAGGAATTATTTGATTATTTCGAATACTTTATTCTCTATACCTTTAAAATCAGTGACTCATCAAACTTAATCTAACTCAACTGTTTATCTGCTCATGATATTTATTAGTGAATCATTTACACGAGTCAAATTGTTTATACTACATAATTTGTTCATATGGAGGAATCATTTGATCGTGGCTGATAATCTTTTCACTATAATTTGCTGAGTTGGTATTGGAATCAGTGAGTCATTTGGTCAGAATTTATCAAACAACCTGCTAAGGATTTAATAAGTGAATCATTTACACGAGTCAAATGGTCATCCATTGATTGTATATACTAAGCATTACTGATAATCTTTATACTGTTATCACCTCTCTGCTCAGTGTTTAAATAAGTGAATCATTTACACGAGTCAAATTTTTTACACATTGTTAGTTCATATGGAGAAATAATTTAGTCTTCAATGATGATGGAATCATGTTGGAATCAGTGAATCAATTGATCAGAACGTTGATTCACTGCTCAGTTTATCTGCTGAGTCAAATTCATCATACAGTTTTCGTTTAAATGAAGGAATCATTTGATTATGGCGAATACTTATTATCTATACCTTTAAAATCAGTGACTCATTAAACTTAACATAACTCATCTGTTAATCTGCTCAGGATATTTATTAGTGAATCATTTACGCGAGTTAAATTCTTTATACTACATTATTAATTCATATGAAAGAATCATTTGATCGTGGCTGATATTTTTTTTCACTATAATTTACTGAGTCGGTATTGGAATCAGTGAGTCATTTGGTCAGAACTTATCAAACTTAACCTGCTAAGGATTTAATAAATGAATCATTTACACGAGCGAAATGGTCATACATTGATTGTTTATACGAAGCATTACTGATAATCTTTACACTGTAAAAGAATTAATCGGTAATAGAATCAGTGAATCATTTCATCAGAACGCTGAGTCACTGCTCCGTTTATTTGCTGAGGATAATAACAGGTGAATCATTTACATGAGTCAAATTCAGTGTTCATTTCCAGCAGAAATGTGGAAACTGGGTTTTATTTAAAATAACGTGTAAATAATGTAAATAAAGCCCCCAACACACAATAAACTAATGAAACTGGAACATTATTTAGGAAAAACATTATTTAGGAAACACTCACCACAAATCCGGATTGTTTGTACAAACGGCATGGTGTTTGTTGTTTAAGCAGACTTTAACGGGTTCCACTGAAACCTTCTGTTCTGGTTTTCGAAGCTTAAAGTCCAGTTCGGCCCATTAAAGCAATTTCATAAATAAAAGTGTGTGTGGACGTCGGGATTTGTGTGGATTGTTTACGGCGTTCTTTACGCTTTTTTTTTTTTTGCCAAAGTGACGACACATTTGCAGACTATGAAATTCACAAGTTTCGTATCAGATGGAATATCAAATTACAAATAATTTAGTTGTTCATTATTTTATGAAACGTTCTCCTTTAGTTTAGTTTGTTCTAGTACTTCTTTTTTTACAAGAGTTCTAAGAGCAAGGCGAAGAAGTAAAGCGCATGAACCACAACACCGCCATCTACTGGGGAAACGCAGGCATAGCAGGAGAAAGCAACGCAAATTCGGTCTTATATGTACTCTGTAACAGCGCCCTCACCTGACACACCACGCATTTTCCCTCCTCCCAAGGACGGACAATGCTGAAATTTGGCACCGTGGTTCTTCATGTCTTTAAAAAAACTAAATCTTTCGAACCTGCCTACATTTAATGGTTTCTTCGATATATCGAACACAGGAACTCTCCAGTGTCACATCGGGGTCTTCCGGTGTACATACAAGGCCAAAACTTGGCTCCGTCGTTCCTTATCATTCCTTGAAAAGCATACAGATAAATTCTCACTCCTTAAAAATAAAGGGAACACTAAAATACCACGTCCTAGATCTGAATGAATCAAATATTTCAGTGTAAAATCTTTATTTAGAAGATAGTGGAACGTGTTGAGCACAAAAGAAGATCAAAATGATCAAAATATAAATGATTATCTCATGGAGGTCTGGATTTGGAATCTGACTCAAAATTAAATGACAGGCTGATCCAACTTCAGTGGAAATTCAAGTTCAAATGAGGCTCAGTGGTGTGTGTGTCCTCCACGTGCCTGTATGACCTCCCTACAACGCCTGTCTCCTGGTATCTGCTCCATGCTCTGGACACTGTGCTGACAAACACAGCAAACCTTCTTGCTGGCACAGCTGGCATTGATCTGCCATCCTAAGATGTGCTACCTGCACTAAAAAAGTGAATCATTAAGTAATCATTTGAACATTACTGATAATCTTTCCTCTGATAATCCGACAGAGTCGTTGTTGGAATCAGAGAATCATTTGATCAGACCTAAGATGCACTCATCTGTTTAGGGTATTAATAAGCGAATCAATTACATGAGTCAAAAATTCTCATACATTTTTGGTTCATATTAAGGATTAATTTGATTATGACTGATACTCTTTCCACTATAATTTACTGAGTCTGTTTATCTGCTTTAAATAACTGAATCATTTACACGAGTCAAATTTTTCATAAATTATTAGTTTAAACTGAGGAATCATATAATGGCTGATACTCTCCACTATAATTTTACTGAGTCAGAATTAGAGTCAGTGAATCATTTGGTTACACTCATCTGTTTATCTGCTGTTATTAAGTGAATCATTCACTGAGTCAAGTTGACATTTCAATTACAGAATCATTTAATTTTTTACTGATATTCTGCCCTCTATAATTCACTGAGTCATTTTTAGAATCAGTGACTCATTTGGGATGGAATGGAGTTGGAAATGAGGTGCTGCTTCTCTGCAACATCAGTAACTCCGCCCGCCTCACGGCTCTCAGATCAAAGTGGGCTCGTTTAAAGAGCACAGCTTTCATGCCCACTGTGATCCTGTGGATTAAAGGTGGCGCTGTGGTGATGCCATGTCGTGCTAGCTGTAACAGAGCGGTGCTTTTGATCTGCTGCCCTCCAGCCCAGGAGCAGAGCAAAGTCAGAGCGCCGGGGCTCTCAGGAGCTCCACTGACACCTGAGGAGATCGTCAGGTAAAGCTCACCGATGCCAATGGGCCATATGGGGGCGTAATGCTGTGTGCTGAACCCAAACACCAGCAGTACTGCTAAAGATGTTTCAGTTCAGAACCATCAGAACTTTGAGCTCATTTACAAATGAGGGGTTCCGCCCGCTTTCATCTCCCTTCCTCTGACAGACAGTCAGGATTAAGTCTCAACACCAAGATTAACAAAGTCCAGATCAGATTAACAAAGTCCAGCTCAGATTAACAAAGTCCAGCTCAGATTAACAAAGTTCAGCTCAGATTAACAAAGTCCAGCTCAGATTAACAAAGTCCAGTTCAGATTAACAAAGTCCAGCTCAGATTAGCAGATTAGTTCATGTGCAGAGTTATGAAAACAAGGAGACCAAACAGCTTGTCCCCACAACGTCAAAATTTAGTTTATGCCAAGTCTAACAAATCCTAATCCAGTTCAAATCGAGATTAACAAATACTACTCCTAAATCACATTGCGTTTAAAAAATACCAATCCTAAATCATGATGTGATTAAGAAATGCTAATCATAATTTAGATTGATATTTAGAAATACTAATCCTAATTCACGTCAAGATTAACAAACACTAATCGTAATTCATAATGAAATTAACAAATACTAATCCTAATCTCATGTTGAGATTAACAAAACCAACCAGAAATAATGGGACCTTCCCCAAACTGTTCCCACAAGGTTGGAAGCATTACCAGCTGCTCAAGGTGAATCATAAACCAGAACAGTAAGGGGATTGTCCATGTAGTGGACCTGTTACAGTCAGCTGACTTTATTAGCCCTGCCTTCGTGTTTCTACACCCACTGTCTGTTCTGTCACTGTATCAGTCCATCTCCACAGCACCATCACGTCAGTGACCCTGCTGAGAATCATCCACCAAAGATGAACGTTGTAGTTTTTAATAAACTATTTGTATCCCGTCCTGAGTGTTGGTCTGATGATCAGCACCATGGACAGTGCAGAAGTTATTGGAGTATAACTCCTGCACTGTCCATGGTGCTGATCATCAGACCAACATTCAGGATGGAATACAAACAGTTCATTAAAAACTACAAAGTCCACCTGTATGGTTAAAAGCAGTCTGTTTCTATAATGTACAAACACATTTAGGTTTTATAAATAATTTATTCTGTCTGGCTTTAAACCAATAAACACATTTGTGATTTGTTTTGGCTTTCAGTTGCTCTTATGAACCACTAGGCTACTTCAGTACACAGGACCCATCTGCTGAATCGCAGGGCGGTTCTCAATGCCCATCCAGGAGAGAATGTTCTGGGTGCTGGACAGTAACAGACACTGGACACACACTCACACAAGCACACACACACACACACACACACACACACACACACACACACACACACACACACACTATGTAGGGGCAATTTAGAGCATCAAATTCACCTTGAATCCATGGTTTTAGACTGTGGAAGGAAACCGGCTACGACTAAACTTCACTCAGATTGGGATTCGAACCTGGATCCCCAGTGCTGAGAGGAGAACATGTTTTAACCACTTTTAACCACTAAGCCACCGTGCCGCCTCTCATTCATTATCATCCCCCAACTTCCACTCTAACAACAAGGGCCGTGGGTGGGGTTCCCATGCCCATCCAGGGGAGGATGTTTAGGGTGCTGGGCAGATACACTCTGGACAGAGCGCCAATCCATTGCTAACACACACTCTATATAGGGGCAATTTAGTTCATCCAATTTACCTCGAGGTGGCACGGTGGCTTAGTGGTTAGCACGTTCGCCTCTCAGCACCGGGGATCCAGGTTTAAATCCCGATCTGGGTGAAGTTTCCATGTCCTCCCCCTGTACGCATGGGTTTCCTCCAGGTTTTTTCAGTTTGCCCCCATAGTCAAAATGGATTTAAGGTAAGTTAAATCCTCTAAATTGCCCCTATAGTGTGATTGCGTGAGTTGCGCCCAGCCTGGGTGTATCTGCCCAGTGCCTGAGATGTTCTCCCCTGGATGGGCATGGGGAATCCCACCGCCACCCACGTAGAGGGATAAGCGTGAGATAAGAAATTAATTTATTATCATATATTATTCCTCTATGAGTGTCGCGGAGGGGCGGAGGTGTGGGATTCCCATGCCCATCCAGAGGAGAACATCTCAGGCGCTGGGCAGATACACCCAGGCTGGGCGCAACTCACACACATCGCCACAAACACACACACACACACACACACACACTCTATATAGGGGCAATTTAGATCATCCAGTTTTTGAATCCATGTTTTTGGACTGTGGGATGATAACCGGAGAACCCAGAGGAAACCAACACGGACACAGGGAGGACATGGAAACTCCACCCAGATAGGGATTCAAACCGGGAACCCCGGCACTGAGAAGAGATTTGAATGTGGATGAAATTACCCCAAATCATAAATCAGCATTTTGTTCTGAAACCCTGCGATGTCAGGAACAAGAGAAGAAAAATCCAGCATTAGCAACATGCTAACTCATATTTATACCGCGGTGCACCATTTGCCAACGCAGTAAGGTGGTCATGTGACCATCCCAGATGTTCCGATAGAGAAGCAAACTGCCGGAAGCGATTCGTTTCCATTCCCCGGTGTGCGAAGGGTGAGAATTTGATCTCAGCTAGATTTGATCTCAGGCGTCTCGGAGAGAACGATAGCATCTGAGACACGCTCGCCGTCTTGCTATCCGTTTCCCGTCTCACGCTCGCAGGTGCAAAAGGACGCAGATGACGTTCTCGTTAAAAAACCAAATAAACGAGCGAGTCATGAATAATGTTGATACAAAAGCATCGTCGTCTCCTTAACGCGGTTCGATTCTTCCAAACGGCCTACTGACCGCACGCCGTGGTCCCTATTAACAGCCGGGACCTTCAGGGAGGAGAACCGACAGACGCAGCGTGAACGGAGCCATGTTGAATAAAAGGCAGCATGCAGACGGAGGTGAGGAACGTGAGCCCACCTGGATCTCCTCACCTCCCCCCTCGGCTGTCTTCGGGTCTGGAGGATGTCTGTAAGCGATGTGGCGGGAGGGGAGTCATGCAAGCGAGGCAACCGGCGCCTCCATTCTTACCTGGACGGCAGCTGGATGATGAGGAAGAGCCAGAGGAAGAGTTCAGGCAGAGCCATGGCAGGCAGGCATGAAGCCATCATGCTATCACCATCACCAGCCCTCCACCTCCTCCTCCTGCAGCGCGGCTGGCGCAGACACACGCGTCCTCCTTTTGTTTCACCCTCAATGGGCGTCCTCAGCACCGGCCATCACCGCTCGCATCCGACACGGGAAAGCTTGAGGAGCGCGGCTTAAAATGGCGGCAACGGCTCACGGAGAGCAGCTCGCCCAGCAGCCTGGAGCCCGGTGTGTACGACTGTGTGTGTGTGTGTGTGAGAGAGAGAGAGTGTGTGTGTGTGTGTGTGTGTGTGTGCGCAGACGCAATTGTAGAGAGGGAAGCAGGGAAGGATGGAGGGCTTTGGAGGGGGGTTGG
>JAOUQT010044919.1:0-21313 GCA_025769995.1 Xyliphius kryptos
CATCATGTTGTGTTGGGGGAGAATGTCCAAAGATCCAGAGAATCAAAAGTTTATATTATAATGCAACAATTTGTGGTGCGATGTCTTATGTCGGGCGGCACAGTGGCTTAGTGGTTAGCACAGTCGCCTCTCAGCACTGGGGGTTCCTGGTTTGAATCCCGATCTGGGTGGAGTTTCCATGTTCTCCCCGTGTCCGCGTGGGTTACCTCCAAGTTCTCCGGTTTCCTCCCACATTCCAAAAACATGGATTCCAGGTAAATTGAATGCTCTTAAATGCCATGTATAGTGTGTGAATATGAGATAAGAATGTGCCATAAGGCTTTATACACAACGTAACATTATGGTTAGTAAAGTGTATATTTTAACTGTAATTAACACATCATAGAGGCAGGCATTATGAAGCATTATAAAGTATGTGTTTAAAACTAACTTTATCCTTCCCTGAAATGTCTTTATAAGTGCTTATAACTGTTTATAAAAGCTTATAAGCCCTCTTTAAAGGCATTAGGCAGTGTTGTCATTTTTTTATCTTTATGAAGAAGCATATTGACTAATGAAGGGTTATAAATGCTCTTTACAGTATTATTTGTTCCTTCATTCAATCTGCTTTTTATAAATTTAAACTATTTTGGCACTTAAATAATGAAAAGCGGATGAGCACCCTGGGCAGCTCACCAGGCCATCAAAGTCCACAGACACAGACAAACACATTCACACCTAGGGGCAATTTAGTGTCTTCGGTTCACCTGATATACAAGTCTTTGGACTGAGGGGGGGAAACCAGAGCCCTAAGTGGAAACCTAGACAGCACACGGAGAACATACAAAAGCAACACCCTGGTGAAACTAAGAGCCTTGTTGCTGTGGGACTAAGACGACTAGAGCTGTATTGTTCTTAATTGCATTTTCAGTTATTTATTGTTCCTGTTTTTCTCAGAGGAAGGTTCCGCATCTGTAACATTAATTATTTAAAAAAAAACTACTTTATATGAAGTAATGTAAATTTGTGCTACATTTACATCACATTAAGTCACATCTCCAAGTGAGAGATTTCCAGTTGATTCATAAATCTTTTTTTTTCTTATATGTAAAAAAATGTCTTTAGGTGTTTCTTAAAAATACTTAAGATATTCAGAGCTAGTCTATGGAGCCCATGTAACTCTACTACTCGTCTTTCTTTATTGACTTCCAGTAGTTGCTGGCATCTTGTAGAAGGCCCTGACTGGCCTATTGGACAACCTTTGCACCCTCTTTCCTACACTTTATTTTCTAAAGATTTCCAGTGTTGATTGTTACCTTAAAATGGTGCCAGTTTTCTTCAATATTTAATTGTATCACGGGGTAAATGCTGGAAAATAAAGTGTAGGTAAGAGGGTTTAGATCCAAAGGTTGTCCAATAGGCCAATCAGGGCCTTGTACAAGATACCGGCAACTACTGGAAGTCAATAAAGAAATAAGAGAAGTAGAGTTACATTGGCTCCATAGACAAGCTGCAGAGATCAGGATTAAATGAGGTCTGATAATTAAAATTGGAAAACCTGCAACAATGCAATGGAGTACTTAATAGCAAAGATGATAAGGGGTTAAATAACAGTTGTTCAGCCTGCTCTGTTGATCCGAATAATCTGAACTACATAATGTGTATAATCAGGAGAAATGAGCTGTTGTATTGAACTCTTCATACAGCTTTAGCTGCATGTCAATTTTAAAATGAGCTGAAAATTTATTTTTAGATGGTGGTGTGCTTTCATTTGGGCTGATACATCGCCGGGCACACTCACTCACACAGCCACGCACACAAACACAAACTCATTCATTCATCCGTCCATTGGTCCTCTACTAGGGTCGTGGTAGGGTTCCCCATGCCCATCCAGGGAAGAACATCCCAGGTGCTGGGCACACACCAAGGGACAGGGCGCCAAACTATTGCCAGGCACACACCCAGTTACACATCCACACACTTCACAGGGCACTTTAGAACATTCAATTTACCATATTGTTGGATTTTGGGAGGAAACCGGAGAACCCGGAGGAAACACACGCGGACACTGGGAGAACATGGAAACTCTACCCAGATTGGGATTCAAACTGGGAACCCCCAGCGCTGAGAGATGAACGTTCTAACCACTAAGCCACCGTGCTACCCCTCATTCATTCATTCATTCATTATCTTCTGCTTTATCCTTACTAAGGGTCGTGGGGTGTCCCCCATGCATATCCAGGGGAGAACAATTCGGAACCTGGGCAGATGCACCCAGGACAGGGCACCAAAATTCGCTGGGCAATAACAATAACACACACACTCACTCACACACATTACATAGGGCAATTTAGAGCATTCAATTGACCTTAAATCCATGTTTTTGAACTGTGAGAGGAGAACCAGGAGGAAACCAACACAGGCACAGGCAGAACATGGAAACTCCAGCCAGATTGTGAATCAAACCTGGAATCCCCAGCACGGCTAGGTGAACGTGCTAACCACCAAGCCACCGTGCCACCTCATTTAGATATCTGCAAAAAAATTGTCACGTTATTTGTATTTAAAATTTGGCTAATGAGTTTTAGTATTATTAGCGAGTGATTAAGACAATAATGATGTCATAGTTAATAGCAGTTGTAAGAGACCTCTTAAGTAACTTTTTTTCAAATACATGTACATGCAAATTTCTTATTAATTAGAGGTTTGTACAAACATGACAAACCTGATGCTAGTCTTACATTAAACAGAAGTAAAAGAAAACATGCTGGTATGACGATTTGAAACTAGTCTGACAGTAAACGAGTTTGTTTTCATTTTCAGTGTTTTATGCTGTCAAGAAATGTAAACACCAAACTGGTTTTGTCTACAAATTGTTCACCTAAAGCGTAAATTCGAGTGAACAGGTTCAACTGTTTTAGATTTTATGCCGTGAACCAGTATAAACGTTTAACTGAAAAAAAAAAAACTTTCAATTTATTACAAAATGAATAAAAATGTATGTATACAATAAAAAACTTTTATTTATTTATTTTGAATAAATGTCCAATTTATTTAACAAATTAAATTTAAATACATGAACATTCAGCTGGGGGCCAACCAGCACTGAGGTTTTATAAAAGCTTTGCATCAGCAATGATGATGTCATACTGGGAAGCAGACAATGCTTGTCTCCAGGCATAACTGTAATTCAACCATAAACTGTTAAGGACTGGGAAAAAAAGAAGCGTGAGAGAGAGAAAGAGAAAGAGAGAGGGAGAGAGAGAGAGAGAGAGTTGTAACCTTGTTTCTCACCATGTGTAATAGCTCTCATAGTTAAAAAGATTTGATCATAAGTATTTTAGAATATTTTAAGAATCGAATGCAGGAATGTTCATGGGGGTTAAGTTTAGATCTTTGTTTACTAAAGTTTCTTTACACCTAGTTTATTAGACACTGGAATTATGCATCAGAGTACAATCACACTAAAGTAAAAAAGTAATTGCTTAAAATGACTTGAGATGCTTTAGTATTACAGTAGACTTTACGAGAACTAATGGTCTAAATTCAATAATTACAATGGTGTCAACACCCTCTTTTTTTATTATTTATATTATTATCATTAAATAGCTTCATGGTGATGCATCTTTATTTCGACATCCTGGTTAACATTAAAAAAATATGATTAAAGAAATAACCACAACTTAATCAAATTAGAAGGAAAACCTGTTTCATTCATCACTATAACAAAGGCAGCTGGCTGATGTTATGTTAGATCTAAAAATCCTTACAACTGTTATTATGAGCTGAAGTCATGTCACTGTTCACCACAAATTAGCTAACACAGTAAAATGTGATACTGTGGTATGCTTTTACCAACACACTGCCAAAGTCTAATTAGGAAACCGTCATTTGCTTTCTATTACACAAAAGTTGGTTCTGTGTCAGAAACATCACGGATCCAAAATCTGAATTTGTAAAGGTTATTTGAAGTGAACCAATATATATGTTTAAAAAAAGGCTCCTTGTGTGGAAAAAAAATGCAGTTGCACTACTGTCTCGAGAAAAAAATCAATGTAAACATCTGAGCCAAATTACATAAAATTGTTAAAGATAAAAAAAAGGTGGTTTCCTTTTTTATGCTTTAAAATCCTGTCAGGGAGACAAAACCATGTTTACATTAAAGTTGGTGTGATGCATTCATCATGCTTAAATTCTGAGTTAACTTAAGTTACGGCTATACGTATGTAAAGAAGTTATATTTCATGTGTATTGAGAAACTGTAACAGTCTAGACATACTTATCAATGCATCATAAATCTTCAATATGGTCACACTGCTGCAGTTTGAAAAGCGTGTAATGTCTATTGTTAACTGCTGTATTGTTGTACTGTCACATTGGTATATGACAAATTGTAGCATGCCTTTATATTTGCTAGTGTTGCAAGTGTAACCTTATTTTAAAAACAAGAACTAAGAATGTTTCTCTTTTTTTACTACTACATTTCCCAAATGCATTAATGCGGCTTTAACAATTTTACCAGAATACAACAAAAAAAAATCGCTGGGCACATAATCCCTGTTTTTGGACTGTGGGAGGAACTCGGAGAACCCGGAGGAAACCCACGCAGACACTGGGAGAACTTGGAAACGCCACCCAGTTTTGGATTAGATCCACTAAGCCACCGTGCCACTCTTTTAAATAGATATATTTCAGCATATATTCTTGTTTTTCATATATATAATAATGGCTTTTGCATTATACTCCATAGGGATTTCCACTCAAAAGTTTAGGATCACTTGCAAATTTCCCTCTTTTTGAATAAAAAAACTACAGTATCATGCAATTCACAAACTATATTCTTCATTTCACAATTATTTCAATTGTATCTGATGATTTTTGAAGAATAAAAATGTTTGTATTAAAGCCTTTTTGTATAGAGGCTTACTTTGCATATATTCCTATTATCTGTCTAAATCTCCTGCCTAGGGGTGAGACGGTAGCTTAGTGGTTAGCACATTCGCCTCTATTCCTATCTGGGTGGAGTTTGCATGTTCTCCCCGTGTCTGTGTGGGTTTCCTCCGGGTTCTCCGGTTTCCTCCCACATTGCAAAAACATGAAGGTTAATTGAATGCTCTAAATTGCCCTGTATAGTGTGTGGATGTGTGTGTGTGTGACTGAGTGAGTGTGTACCCAGCGATGAATTGGCGCCCTGTCCTTGGTGTATCTGCTCAGCGCCCGAGACGTTCTGCCCTGGATGGGAATGGGGAACCCCCCGCGTGACCCTCATAAGCGGAAGATAATGAATTATTAAATGAATCCCCTGCCTGAGTTGTGAGGCACCGCAGAAAAACGTTAAACTAATAAGTGAGCATAAAAGGGAGCACAACATTCTAGGTTTGGTATCTGTAGCATCAGCAGTCGTTGGCTTGCTTACAGTGTATATAAACAAAATACCTAAAGACACATTTTCCAGATTTCCAAAATCCAGAATGTGTGTGTGTATGCATGTACTTGTCACTGTCTTATTATTACACTAGGTAATTTAAGTCCATATCAGTTCATTGTTGTCAGAAGGCTGTTTTTGCTGTAGACAAAAGAAAGCATGCAGAATGTAAAATAAGTGTTTATGTGCAGCAGATTGTTTTTGGTGGTATTTATTTGAAGTTCTTATGTGTAAAATGACCATCATGTAATCTGATAAAAAAAAAAAAAAAATCCACCCATTTTCTTTATCTTAATCCTATACTAGGGTCACAGGGAGTTCCCTATGCCCTTACACTTACACAGACAGACATTATGTAGTGGCAATGGAATTTATGGCATATTATGTAGTGGACTGTGGACTAAAAAAAAAAAAATGTAGTGGACTGTGTGAGGAAACTGAAGAACACAGAGAAAACCCACAGAAAAGGGAAGAACCAGATTAGGATTAGGATTTGAACCTGGAACCCCAGCGCTGAGAACCACTGTGCGGCCTGGTAAAAAACAAAAAAAAAGTTTGTCAAAAATGTTACAAATTCAACTGTATGTATATGATGCTTTTGAAAACATCGCTGCAGCCTTACTGTAAAAAAAAAAAAAAAAAAACATAAAAACATTTTTACAATATTACACTTTTAACCACTTTCAGTATTCACTATTAAGCTTTTGCTCATAGTGTTATTGGCAGGGTTATCTATTGAGAAACGACTTTGTATGATTTTTATTCATGTAAATGCTCTTTTACAGTTTTTTTTTAAACAAGATATGTCAGGCCATGACATGTCAAACCCAGAGAACCAAGCAATGCCTCACAAACAAACTCATATTGGCTCCAACCTGCATGTGACTGCTCATAGAATCTCAATCGGTGTTCCATAGAGAAAACAATAAGAGTAATAACTCCACAGACAGGAGACCAGTTAGCTCAATCAGTAGAGGAATCATCTGGAGAGCAGGGGGCTTCACATACACTGATTGCAAGGTGATTTACCTAGTGCAATAATGACTCAGCAGGCCATGGTCTAACATGAGAGCCCCAAAGCTTGCTAGGGGAAAAAAAACATCCTAGACCCTCAACAGCTGATGTGTGGCTCAGGTCGTACAACTAGTTGCAGCAGCTAGGTTTCCAATATCTGATCTAAAGCAGCAGAGTAGTGGCCCCAGGCGCTTATAGCAGGTCTGAGACCTCCCAATTCATTTCACATTACAAAAGGTGAGGGAAGTAACCTGGCAGGTGGCTTCCTTTGGCATAGAGAACAAACAGAGGGCAGGGAAACTTGTTGCTTGTTGTGTCCTAAAGAATAGGCGGGAAACTTGAAGGGTTTTTTTTTTCTTTCTTTTTTGAAATGGTAAGTAAGAATGGGTCAGAGTATATGTGCATGCATGGGGGGTTCTACATCAATGTTTGAATGGAGCAGCTCTTTGATCTGTTGAGTTCACCTTAAGTCTTAAAGGGCAAAGGAAGGGCAGTACAAAGAGGAAGGAGCTAAATCTCAGTCATTTGATGACATTGTGGGATGCTAGTGTATTGGTAAACAAACTTGTTACCATGTCTCCAGGCTATACAGACAAAACCATGAAAAATGTCACTGGCAGTTTTACTGGCACATTGGAATGTGTTAATTATACTTAATGAATTCGAACTGAATGTACCAAATAAATTAAAAAGTTGTTCTGTCCTAATGGCATGGGGATATTCCAGAATGCCAAGATTCTTTAAACTCAGATTGTACTAAGTGGTTCAGAAAGCATATGCAATCGTTTTTCTTAAAGATTAGCCACCACAAAGTTCGTATTATGACCATAAAAAAACATCATATCCGAAAACAAATAAATTTGGATATAAATTTGTGTTGAATAAGATCAAAACACTAACATGCCACTAAAAAGTGGTCTAACAAAATATTTTGTATTTGTTTTTTGTCAGTCAGCCTTCAAATCCTTTACATTAAGATTAAACCAACTCATATTTTTATTTGCTTGATGTGTGATGTAAATAATTTCATTTAACCTCCTAGGACCTGGCGTCCACATATGTGGACAAAAACGCATGTTATGGCAAAAGTTCGGGTCTTAGGAGGTTAAGTCATTTGAATAATTTGAGTATTGCTGTTTGAAAGCATCAAGAAAAAAATCAAAACACATCTCTTTCAGAAGCACTTGCTATTAAGACAATTCTGGGCTTTGAATCCAGAATGGTAAAGGATCAGGTTTGATAATACTACAGAGTAGCTGATTCCTTCTTATTGACTTACTGTATGATGTTCTCTCATTTGTAAATTATTCATTCATTCTCTTCCGCTTAATCCTGTACTAAGGTCGCAGTGGGGTTCCCCATGACCATCCAGGGAAGAACATCTTGGGTGCTGGGCAGATACACTTAGGAGAGGGTGCCAATCCATCGCTGGGCACTAACTCACAGCCACACACACAAACTATACAGGGCAATGTGGAGCATGAGATTTACCTTGAATCCATGTTTTTGGAATATGGGAGAAAACCAGAGAACTCGGAGGAAACCCATGTAGACATGAGGAGAACATGGAAACTCCACTCAGATTGGGATTCAAACCTATTTGTAAATCACTTAAGATAAAAGCATCTGCTAAATGACAATGTAATGTGAATGTAGCATATGAAACAATATCTGAAGCAATATTTAATCTTTTACCAGCCACAGCTACGCATTCCAGTGCATAAAGTTTAAAAATTAAATGTGCAATAGAATGTGTATGGCCATCAATCCCTAAAGCAATATTATACTTAAAAAAAAAACCAACAACAGTATTGGACACATGGGCTCCGGAGTATGTTATTGTCACACTCAGCTGTTGCATCAGACAACATAATCTAAATATATTGCAAAGGACTCATTGAAACATGTTACATAAAGAGACAACATTTTAGTTTGTTTGTGTAAAAAAAAGATTTTATGTGGCAAAAAAGGATCTTCACTACACCAAAAAGTGCAAAACTAAGCACATGTGAGGGCTTTCATATTTATAACTGGGTGCGAAATGAAACTGTCAGAAAGTGTCATGATGTCCACAGCTCGGTAAAGACCAGAACATCTGTTTTTGCAAAGACATGAGTCTTGGCATGTCTTTAAATTATTCAACCAATCACAGATTAGAGCATCACCTGGAACAAATATGAAATTAACACATTCCCAAGTGTGTATAAAAAGAACCCCAGTACACCAGACTTTCATGTGGAGTGCAACCTGACCTCTGTCAACATGCCAAAGTTTCAACCACCAAACAAACAGTTGCTGCTGAGGTGGCAGACATCTTTATGTCCAAACGCCAAGTGAAGTGCCCCATTAAAATTAATAAATGATACAAAATGTTATTTGCCTTGCGTATAAAAAAATTCTGATTGCAATTGATCAACTACAAATTTCCTACAACTCAGATAAGGGACAATTCAGATGTGAAACATTTCACATCTGCAATTCCCATACATTCAAAACATAATTTCAGAGAAAATGTCATGTTATTTAATGCTAAACATGCCTCCTTAGGAATTTAAGGGCTCAGTGCTATTCCACAATGCCAAGATTCTTCAGATTGTACGAGAATGGTTCGGAAAGCTTAAGTGATCATTTTTATTCAAAAATTAGCCACCACAGAGTTTTGAAAATTTAAATAACTTCTAAATACCCTGATATTAATTTGTGATGAATAAGGTCAAAACACTGGCATGGCACTGAAAGGTGGTGTAACAAAATATTAAAATGCACAACTCAGCCAAACTCAGACAAACTGACTGTGCAGGAGGCATTTTTTACATTTATTGATTTATATTTAACAAATACAATTAAGTTTGACATTAAATTACTAAAATCTTTTTTGATGTTGTTTTGTCTGTTAAACTAAAAAAATAAAATAAAATAAAAAAACTTAAATGTTTATCGGGTTACAGATTTTTTCTTGTGTGTTTTAAAGAACATTTTCTATTTTTAGACAATAAAAATAAAACGCTATCTTTTTTAGGAGCATTACTGTGGACAAGCTCAGTCAGCTACAGTTGTCCAATATCAAAACTACAAAATGTCCCAACAAGAAAAGTGTTGATTCCTATTGAAATCCTTTTTTTTTTTAATTCCTCAATAGTATTTCTGTTCTTTTACTATCTTACCTGAACTTTCCTCACCTTGTAGAGGGAACTAGCACCCTTGCCCCCACATAAAGGATAGAACCCGAAGTTTGGAATAGGGGTGTGAGAAAAAGGGAATGTGGGTTATGGATTGAGATTTGGAAGAATTATTGGGTCTATTTAGCCTCCAGGAAAACTGTGCCCCCTCAGTTGTTATGCCCCCCATTCCATACCAACCCACTCCTCCCCTCTGCTGAGCTTTGTGAGGCCTGATCCGAACTCCTCCCTTATCTGTCACCCAGTCATTCCGCTTTGCTTAACATACACAATGGCTGTTCCATGCTCGGCCTCCTGACGCTGCATTCTGACTGCACACTGGGGAGCAAACTAGGCAAGGGGGCCTAATGACCTCCAGGGGGGCAGCAAAAGCATACATCATATGACTAAATACCATCTTGGGAACACCATTTCCCTGGCACTGGACCAGTATCTCGTACATACAGATGGACCACACATAACACTTGTCATCTGAACAAGAGCTAACCACTTGGCAGACAAGTGTGTCACCAAATTGTTGGGGTTAAAGATTTCATTTGGACCAATCAACTGGTTTGACAAATCAATCATGTTTTGTGTCTTAATGAATCCAAAATACTTCACCAGGTAAACCCAACAAATTTAGAAATGAAACGTTGTTTTAAAAAAAGTTGCTAAAATAAAACCATACATGAATATTATTACTAAAGACTGTTAAAGGCTTGTCTACAGGTAATATCCTGAAATCCTATTCCAGACATCTTTGCCAGAGGGGCAAACTGTTGCTACACACATGCTTCATCATGCTAATCCTGCATATGTTTGCACATGTACATTAGAGACAATGCTTCTGGTGGATGGGGCCGGGTTCATTTGGATGTTCAAAGTACCAGCTTGTTCGCCTAAATTTCACACTACAGTGACATCTTAAAGGCCAGACATTACTGGCTGCTTTTCCCTCGCTTTGACATTCAGAGAAAAACCAAGGGAGATGAGAAAGGACAAAAGGTGGGCTGAATTATATGCAAATTAGGTGCCAAAGCTCATCTGAATTTTATGGGGTTAGAATTAAGTTCATCTAACCCGAATAATCAAATGTGGGGGGTGAAAAAATACCCCCTTTGCTTACTCCACTGCCTCTTTAACCCTGCAATCACCCACCCAAATCAACAATCTCATCTGTGCCCCCATCAACTTAGCTCCTAGCCAGTGAGAGCAACAAAATGAACAGAAGGAGCAGTGGAAATAGCTAACAGAGCAAAAGAAGAAGATGAGGCATCCAGAGGAAGGCAAAGAGAGACTTGCTACCTGATCAGGCAGAGTGGTCGGCTTCTGATTACGACACCGTTTTCCCAGCAGGCCCCCTGCCTCATCCAGGGCTTCTGAATATGGTACAGACGAAGAGCCAATCCTGCCGGTGCATTCTCTCACCTAATAACAGAATCATGGCCATTTAGCACCAATTTCCCTCAGTTAATGGTCTTTTCAGAACTAGCATCCTTATGAGAAGACTTTGTTCTGTATAATAGCATGAGAGATCTGGCATGCAATGCTACAAAATGCACTGTGTGACAGATGCTGAAAGTGTGGTGCTGACAGATGCCAAAGAATGACCTGTTTGGTTTCCTGATGTCATGTTGGTGGCTAGGTTGGCTCCATAAACCACGGAAGGATATGTATGTTAAATGTGTACAATAAAAATCCGGTATTCAAAATGCTTTATTAATCCATACATAAAGCTTTCTAAAGAATTCATAATGCTTTATTACACAAATTGACATAATGCATTATAAAAGATATATTTTAACTGTTCATTAACTTTTTGTAAAAATTGTAAAAAAGTTTTATAAGGTTTGTGTTAAAATATATCTTCCCTTAAAAACTTATATAAATACTTATAACTGTTTATTTAAAGCTTATAAGCTTATATGTAATTTATTATGAAGGAGATAACATTAATTTTAGTACATAATAACTAATAAAGGATTTTAAAGCCTTTTACAGACATTAAGTAAAGTACAATTATTTTATTTAAAGTAATGTCTAAAATATCCCAAAAAAAATCTGTTGTTTATATTATATCGCATTATGTCATTTGTGTCATAAAGCTTTATGCGATTTTGTCATAACACTTTATTAATGTAATTATAAACACATATAACATTAACAAAGGCTTATGACCAATGTTATAAAGCACTATAAATTAATAATGCATTATGAAAACATATATATGTAAGGTGTTACCACTTTGTAGTTGGAATTGCAAGTATAAATTTTATGGTGCTCCTCACAAAAAACATTATATAAGAAACAAGGAATTTGCAAATATACGCATATTTAGCATAAACTTTTTTTTTTTTGAGTTTTGTTCTAAAAGACTTAGTCATTATTTTTTTGGTAGTCATATCAAAATAGTTATATCATTAGTTATTTTTCTATATAATGATATGACTATTTTGTTGCATTCAAAACAAAAAACACACAAAAAAAACATAAAGACAAAAAATTATAATAAGTAAATAAGCTGCTTTAGAGGCTGAAACCATTACTAGCAGCCATTTACTTGTAATGACTAGGGACAGACGATATATCGAATATATTTATTCAGAGTGTTGTGGGCTGTAGTAAATGACTATATCATAGACATCAACTACAATGGCATGTCATGTAATTTTTTTAATCTGCCAGCATGAGATTTGCTTTGACGTTTTCATTCTCTTTCTCTTTCCCTCCCTTGTGGCTCCTTTTCTTAGACACAAAAGAATAAAACTCAAATGCATATGTTACACACACTCCCAGTCCTTTAAAACCAATCTACTGCATGTGAGTGTCTGATATCCTCTCCACTCCCATATTTGCAAAATAACAAGCTTTTAATCCGTCGAACAACAAAAAGGCATTTTGCATAAAAAAAAAAAATATATATATATATATATAAATTAAGTTATTTATAACAGGACATGCTTTTACTTAGATGTTCTTAAAGGTTTCATTTTGATATGGCTTTGTATACTTTTGACCAAAACTCACAGACCACAAAAATAATGACTAAAAATTTTAGAACAAAACTCAGAATGTGGTGGAAGATATTTTGGAAGATAGTTTGGAAAATCGCAAATCCGGTCACATGTTCAAGTAGTGATGAGCAAATTGTTGCCCTGCAGAAAGTATTGCTCATGTGTGTTCACACTTGTGTTTGTGTATTTAAATGTGTTTGTGAGCATGTGTTTGTGTGTATGCATGGCATGTGTGTTTATGTGTGTGTTTGTATGTGCATGGGTGTGCATGTGTGTTCACACTTGTGTTTATGTGTGCATATTCATGTGTGTGTATGCATGTGTATTCGTGTATTCGTGCATATGTGTTCTCTCAATTGAAAGTCGCTTTGGATAAAAGCATCTGCTAAATAACTAAATGTATTCGTGTGTGCAAGCATGTTTGTATTTATATGTATGAGTGTTTATGAATGTGTATTTGTATGTATGTGTGTATGCATATGTGTTTGTGTGTATATATGTGTTAACAGGTGTGTGTATGTATATATGTATATGTACAGGGGTTGGACAATGAAACTGAAACGCCTGTCATTTTAGTGTGGGAGGCCTCATGGCTAAATTGGAGCAACCTGGTGGCCAATCTTCATTAATTGCACATTACACCAGTAAGAGCAGAGTGTGAAGTAGCAGGGTAAGAGCACAGATTTGCTCCAAATATTGCAATGCACACGACATTATGGGTGACATACCAGAATTCAAAAGATTAGTTTGATGAACATGAAAGTGAAGTTGAAGATCTCCCATGGCCTGCACACTCAACAGATCTAAATATTATATTTGGATCAATATATTAGTATACTGAGCCACTGGAGTCAGGAAATGTTTTCCTCCAATAGCATCATTTAGTGACCACTATTCTGCAACAAGAATGTCTTAAAATCCCTCTGAACACTGTGTAGAACAGCTGTATTGGCTGCAAAAGGAGGCCCTAGAGCATACTAATAAATAATTTTGGTCTAAAACCAGGTTTTTCAGTTTCATTGTCTAACCCCTGTATGTATAAGTGTTTATAAATATGTTTGTGTGTATTTGCATGTATGTGTGTTTGCTTGGGTGTTTGTGGGTATGTGTGTTTGTTTCTTTTGATGTGGATGTGTGTGTGTGTGTGTGTGTGTGTGTGTGTGTATGCATGCATGTTTGTGTGTGTCATTTAAACAGGTGTGTCCAAACTTAGTCATGAGATTCTATGTCGCTGTGACTGCGATCATAATACAGGTGTATTGTATGATTTAGTTTGATTGTAGTATACAATGAAAGGGTTTTCTCATATAATGTAATAATCCTTGAAGTTGTATTATTATTTATAGCCCATGTCAGTCTAATCCAAGTGCTAAATCCAATGCTTTTCAATAAAAAACTTTCACACATAATGATTTTAATAAAGAAACAATTTGCTGTCACCAACGGGTGTTTTTAAAATCATCAAGCAAAAAGATCATAAATTAAAGATCTACATTTTATATACTATAAATGCTACACTCAGATCCAACCCACATGAGACTGGCAGGAACTATTTACCCAGCGCTGATTTCTTATGTACTTACTGCTAAAGATGGCTAGTGCAAACAAGCACAGTTTGTTTTACTTTAATTGGTATCCTTGAAATGACAAAAAATATGAATCCGACTTCAGTAAAAGATTTATTGTCAGCACAGTTGCTAATCACTCAGAAAAACCAACAGAACCTCCTCAACATGTTCCCTGTGCAATAAATCTCCCAACAAATTGACAAAAAAGTGACAACAGAAATAAATGACTTATTTCGACCTGGATATTTAATTCAAAGGTAAAATGTCACTAAACTCATTAAGCAAAGTAAAATGTTCATACAGAAACACTATGTCCAAACCTTCATCTGTTTAACTGTAAAAGTGTAAAACAATGCGCTTTAAATAAATATATGTTGGGTAATTATGGATTTGGTGGAATGTATGGTATGAGCATAAATCAGTGAAGTAAGCATGTAAAGAAACCTCAAACTCATACACATAATAGTAAAAACATACTGACATACTGAGTACATGATAGATTTTTTTCCTGTCAGTATGCCTGCTTTATAAAAACAATAAATAAATTGAAGCTACAGAACATGTGGAACGTTGGTGCAAACTGATTAAAGACGGTTATAGTTTTGACCTGAATATAATAAAATGTGGTAAAACAGAACCCCATTCAAAATGCCATTGAAAATCAATCAGTCATGACCCATGGGTATTTACTTGCTCTCTGCACTTTATATACCTCCCTTTAAATTAATTAGGAAGGTCAATTTAAAGGGTTAGGACTGAGAAGTGAACTTTACACTGGGTTTTTTCAGTCAGAGAGACATTAAATATGCACAATATCTAATATTGTGATTTAATTATACACAGTCATTTGTGATTTAGTGGTATCATTTAGTGGTATCAATACATTTCATTGGCTTTGTTACCTCGTTCACCTCTCAGCACCGTGGATTCCTGGTTTGAATCCTAATCTGGGGGTAGTTTTAATGTTCTCCCCATGTCCGCATGGGTTCACTCTGGGTTCTCCGGTTTCCTCCCACAGTCCAAAAACTTGGATTCAAGGTAAATTGGCTGCACTTAATTGCCCATATGGTCTCTGTGTGTGCCCAGTAATAGATTGGCACCCTATCCTGGGTTTATCTCCCCAGCACCCAGGACGTTCTACCTTGGATGGACATGGGAAACTCCACGCCACCCTAGTAGAGGATTAAGTGGAAGATAATGAATAAATGAATCAATAAATGATGCAGAAATGCAGCGAGTGCAGAAATGTCAAACATGCAGAGATTAAGAGTCATGTAAATTTATATAAATTATTATATAAGTAAGCGGAATAGCAGAATACCAACAGACATCTGGAGACTTGTGAGCTACAATGTGAAAATAGATTTGATCTTAATACAGAAACTTTATCTGGAAGACTGTTGGAAAACAACACACTGGATTGTGCTTACTGAAAATATAGTTTTGAAATCTTATTTTAAGAAGCATGAGAATTTAGCATCTCCTAACTTGTGACAGATGAGACAAATAGGATTTTGTCCAATTTAAAGGTAAAGTACAAATAACTGACATCTCATCTCGACTTATAATAAACATCCACCTTACAACAAAACAAAACTAAAAGAAATTTGAACTTAAGTCACACGCACGCACGCATGCACGCACACACACACACACACACACACACACACAAGCAGTGACACACACAAGCAGTGAAAAATGGGATTGAGCTAGTGATAGAAATGGGTTAAGCTGTTGGAATTTTTTTTTCAGAGTCTCAAGAGAATCGATGAAACAAAAAGCTAAGAATCTACACAAAATCTGAAAATTCAGTGCTAAAATCCTCCTTTAGACACATCTCTACACATAAGCCTTCCTGCAATTTACAACTATAGGGACAACACTTGTTCCCTTATTAATTCTTTATCAGACTTAAATCTCCAACTTTGACCTTTGTGTCAATCAGTTCATGGAGCTTACTTATAAGCAAGAAATCTTTTGGCATAAACCCCTTTTAACATTTCAACAGACTTAAGCCGAAAATAGTAATGACTACCTGTCAAGGGAAGGCTAAAAAGCCACAGACTCAAAGCATATTTGGATAATTTTAAAAGAGCTGGCAGCTGGATTTGTGTCAGTGTTTACTGCCTTCAACCTAGTTAAAGCAACAACTTCAAATGTAAACTTATAATGAGAAGGATGAGACCTTTGGCTCCAGATAGTAAAGTACCCAAAAACGTATTACAGAATTCAACAGGTATTTTTTGATCAGTCAGATTTAACAAGCATAAACAAGCAAGTGTGACCTGCATTTAACATGAAAAATGTGTGGGTGAAACACTTTAACTGTAACCATCATTTAAGGCTTGCATAATAGGAGACGGTTTGAGAGGCAGATTTTGACGTCAGAAGGCCGTCACAGACATACCTGTTCTGAGAACTCTGCTGCAAACACACCTGTAGGGACAGGAATAACAAGATGCTCAAGAGAAATGGTCTTATTAGACTAGACGGCACCACGAGGCTGCATGGGAATATCGTCTCGTTAGTCCTTTGCTGTGTCTTTTTTTTATCCCCTTCTGACGCATGTACCATACAAGTTATGGTTGGTATAAAACTACGACCCAAGTCATTTTACGGAACTAGCCATAAACAATATAATAAGGGGGAAAAGTCTTAAACCCGAACAACTTATTCACATTTACATGACAACTTTGGAGAAATGCTTTTTTATGACTCATTCAGGTCCTAAATCACTTCTTTCCCCCTTTTTTCTCCCATTGCCCTGGCTATTAAATCACCATCTTGACCCGCTGACCCAGGGCCTGGGCTGTAAAAGAGCCCCCTGTGGGTCACAGGCCTGATTGGAGCATTTGAATATGAAATGGTCTCGGCGGGGCATGGAAACAGCCTGGCAAGGCGAGAGCCATGCTGACCCCCAAGTGAGGGCCCCACCGATCAGCAGCATGGAAGACAGGGGGCTCTGTTACTTTCCCTCTCTCGCTTTCTCCCCGTATGGATTTACTTGGCCTTGAGAAGGGGAGGAAAAGTTTGAGGAGATGAAGGGAGAGAGTGAGGGAAAGGAGAATGAGAGGGGGAGCGTTTGAATAAGAGAAGAGGCGATTCGGTTTAGCATGACAAAAGAGGCCGCCATCATCTCTGATTGGTGTCACAGTACGGCTCTATAGCTCCCCAGCCCCCCGGGTGGGTTGATGTGTGAAGCTTGGGCATGTTTATGCATCCAAGGTGTAGTATTTGCCAGGGGTGGAGGGATAGGGTGGGTGTACAAAATAATTCAAACTCAGGGAGTACTTTTGCTCGTTAACGTGCACATCTTTAAATGTGTTCGGTATTTAAAAAGGAAAAGTTTTGGAGCAATAAACTGCTCAAAGATATAGCAAAAACATTCACAACCTGTGCTGTTCTATTTAGTTTACGTAAACTGGATTGTCTTCACAGTTTTCGGCTGTGCAATTAATTAGGCTTCTTTTGTGCGGGAATCAGTTGGTAGAACAAATGAGGGCGACAGCCCAGACAATAGATTAACATTAGATAAGGTGCACAAACAGTAATACAAAACAATGGTGAGAGACAATGCATTAACATTAGCCAATATGCCCAGACAGTAAATACAATGTAGACAAACATACACACAAGAAAAGAAAGCATGGGCAGTAATTGTCAGAAGGGCAAAGTCACAATGTAATGTGTAAAACTAAGGTGTATGCTATAATTTGGATTCAGAATCAGATTTATTAACACAATGAATTCAGGTTATAGATTGATGGTGTCTCTCTGTAGCTACATTACAATTTACTGTACAGTGTGAATTTAAAAAAAATAAAAGTTATGTTTAACCCAAACATGCGGCAAAAGACACAAATATACAAACACTGAGTGAAGTAAGCACACGTACCCGGAGTGGTGTGCAACCTTGGCCAAAGGCAGTTCAGCCATAGTACTTGGTATCGAACCAGGGACCTTTAACTCGCAAAGCTGGTTCCTTAACCACAAGCCTTTGACTGCTCCTACGACTAAATAAAGGCGCAGTGTGCATTCTAGTGCAAATTAATAAATTGCAAAATAGGCAATGATGTCAATAGGCAAAGTGTTTATCAGCTATTAATAAATGTAATAGCCCCTCAGGTGGCTATTACAGTATAGAGATATAGTACAGGTTCTGTTTAAGTTTTAAAAGGTCACATAAACTAGAACACAGCAACCACATTTTCTGTAAAAAAAAAATAGGAAACAAAAATCTTGGATTTTTTATGTGATTCTACTAAAATCTTTTGTTTTTTATGCTGTTTCATTCCGTTTTCATATTAATTTATTCATCATTTTCCGCTCATTCCTTTATGAAGGTTGTGGGGGGGGAAGGGGTTCCCCATTCCCATCCAGGGGAGAACATCTCGGGCGCTGAGCATATACACCCAGGACACGGCGCCAATCCATCGCTGGGCACACACTTACTTACACAATCACACACACACATATATACACACACACACACACTACGCAGGGCAATTTAGAGCATTCAATTTATCTTGGATCCATGTTTTTGGAATGTGAAGGGAAGCCGGAGAACCTGGAGGAAACCCTCACAGACACAGGGAGAACATGGAAAGTCCACCCAGATTGGGATTCGAACCGGGAACCCCCAGCGCTGAGAGGCGAACGTGCTAACCACTAAGCCACCGTGCCGCCCCGTTTTCATATTATTATTATTATTATTTTTTTTTGATGAAATGGAGCAACCTTCCAATTTAAAGGTTTCTGGTTTGTTTCCCTGTTCCACCAATTACTGGTCAAGACACCTAACCCCAAGTGCATCCTGCTTCACCGAAGTGTGTGTATGTGTTTCCCTGCATGCAATGGTTAAATGCAAGCAGGCCACTTCATCCACTGTAAAAATGACATCCAAGATACAGTAAATATGGGCAAAGGTTTGGAACATCTACACACTACACCCACAGCTTTAAAAATATTCTATTTGTAATTGGTCATCATCTTTTTTTCTGCCAGGATAGTTTTCGTAAGTCTCTGTGAAGTTTTGCTATTCGTTCAGATACTGAAGGCCTTGCAGTTTCTGTTCTGGTTCACCCCAGTGGTATTTGATGTGGTTATCAACTAGGCTCTCTAAAAGCCAGTCCAGTTCAAAACCAATCTCACATAAGCAGACCTTTATGCACCTTAATTTGTACACTGTGGACAGAGTCATGCTGGAACAGAAGACGGCCTTTGCCAAACAATTTTTTCAAATACATACAGCTATCCCAACGTTGATGCTTATTTTATACACTGGTGTCAATGAAACTAAACAAAAAACCTGAATTTAACTGTTTGTCCATGTGAGATTTGTATTGCATGTGAGATTAGCTGATAACATATAATTGCTTTGCTGTGCGAATAAATGTAAATTGTAGTACTACAGTTCAACTTCAATACAGAATGTGAAAGCTTTGTTTTGACAGGTCACATGAACAAGTGCCATTATCTCATCTTCAGTAAAGACTTATTCACATACAGTATTGCTTTTTTTATCTTGCTGTTTATTAAGGTATTTTAAAGCACTTATCTCCCATCTGCATATTTGCCACACACTTCATAGTTATGCAGCTGGTTGTTATTTTCCCATGAATAAAGATTGTAAGCTTTTTGTTCATTACTGGTAAACGATGATTTAAATGGTTTTGATATTTTGTTAACATCAGCTCTCATCATACCTTGGATTTACCAATTTCTTTTGGTGGTAGAAGTAGAGGCTATTTGTTAGATACATTTACTATTTAATTTAAAAAAATAATAAAGCATTGTATTTTGTAGTAGTATAAATGTCTATTATTACTAGTCTTTAAATACCAATGTGCTGTTGTGTGCTGGAATTGGGTGTGACAGTAGTTAAATGTATATTTACTGAGTCATGTAAGTTGGTTAGTACAATACAAAAAAGTTAAGTTTTTTGTTGGATTTAATTCATTTTAACAAACATGAACAAAGAAGTTGAAAACAAAAGTAAATAATTATTTTTTATTTAATAAACCAAAAAGGTATTTATTTATTCATCCAATATCTTCCACTTAATAATCTACGAGAGTTGCGAGGGATGGGGGGGTCTCCATGCCCATCCAGGGTACATCTCAGACACTGGGCAAATACACCCAGAACAGGGCGCCAACCTATCGCTGGGCACCCACTCACTCACTCACACACAGACTATATGGGGCAATTTAGAGCAGTCAATTTACATTGAATCCTTGTTTTTGGGAGGAAACCGATGAACCCAGAGGAAACCCACATGGACATAAGGGAGAATCCCCAGATTGGGATTCGAACCGGAAATTCCCAGTGCTGAGAGGTGAATCACTAACCACTAAGCCACCGTGCCGCCCTACCAAAAAAGTTTTATTTAATGCATTTATGTATTATTTTATATAGACAAAACTTTATGTTTAATGTTTGTTAAATGAATCTAAAGCACATTAGTCGTATGCATTAACATTTTTAACAGTCCAATATGTTTGCCACTCCCTTCCCCTCAACTCCTGACCTTATTGAATAAAGGTTTCAAGATAAAGGCTGATGTTATACACTAGACAGGATATATCTGGCTGCCAGTTACTTTCCTTTTTGTGTGAGAGTTCACGTGACAAATGATGCCCCAGTACCACGAGACTTACAAGTGACATGGGAAAATATCACTTAGTTAAACCTTTCAAACGCAGTTTTACTGAGCTTTAAAACAGCCCTAATACCATTTTGACAAGGAGTGCCTGAAGGTAAAGCCTCCGCCGTTACACATGACACCTGATGAGATGAAAGGCAGACAGCGACGAGAAGAGGACCTTAAAACATATTAGTCTTTCCAGGGTTCACTACTTATAATAATGTACCCTCCATTTCCACCAATATTTCTCAGTAGGAGTGCTGGTATAGAGCTGGTATACAGCAAAGTTGGGAAAAATGTAGAAAGTGTGTTTTAAATTTCCTTCTGTTTCAAAATAAAATTGGCTGACAGAAAACCCATACTTTTTATGTTTTATGTTTACATTGAGTATTTTATAGTAATATAAGTTAGTTTTCCACATTATTTTCTTACTTGTTTGAGATAATGTGATTATACTTTAATTATGGTAAAGATTTAGCAATCAAAGTCAGCTCTAATTCATCTAT
>JAOUQT010044920.1:0-10987 GCA_025769995.1 Xyliphius kryptos
GTGTGAGGGCTGTTTGACCAAGAAGGAGAGTGATGGAGTGCTGCAGCAGATGACTCCGCCTCCACAGTCACCGGACCTGAACCCAATCGAGATGGTTTGGGGTCAGCCGGACCACAGAGTGAAGGCAAAGGGGACAACAAGTGCTAAACACCTTAAGACGGTTGGAAAACCATTTCAGGTGACGACCTCCTGAAGCTCATTGAGTGAAAACGCCAACAGGGTGCAAAGCAGTAATCAGAACAAAGGGGGCTATTTTAAAGAAACTAGAATACAAAAAATGTTTTCAGTTATTTCACCTTTTTTTGTTAAGTACAGAACTCCTCATGTGTTCATTCATAATTTTGAGGCATTCAGTGAGAATCTACAATGTAAATAATCCTGAATATACAGAAAACACATCGAATGAGGAGGTGTGTCCAAACTTTTGGCCCGTATTGTACATTTTTGCGTCTCTTGTCTATTTCTATTTCTTTTGCTACGGGTCCCTTAAGTTCCATGAGGGAATCTTCCCGAAGAGATCAATAAACTTCTACCTTATCTTATTTAACGACCTCGCTGCACAAACACAGAGCGACTAGACTTCATTAATTTGCAATCTGCCCAGAGTTAGTTCGTTCGTGCAAATGAGAACCGCTGAGTAATCAAGAAAACGATTCCACAGATTTTTCCGAAGCTTTTTAATCTCAGGTTCTGCAGAGGATAAGACGTGTTGCTCCACCCACTGGATGACCTTCTGTTGGGTACCTGAGGGCTTCCTTCATCTGCACTGCCTCTTTACCTCAGCCATACCTCACCTGCCCTCTGCAGAGCCCCGAGCAACGAACGGACAAGGCCATCTGTGCCGCAGCCTGGTCCCACAGTTTCTCACCCCTGGCGAAGTCTTCCGCACGGAGCGGGGAAAAGAAATCATCCTGCCATCTGGCAACACAGATAGACAGCCAGGAACGAAGACAGCGTCCGAGAATGAGGCTCCGCCAAGCTGCGTCTCAGCTGGATCTGCCTGGGGTGATGCTGAACGCCATGAGACGGAACTAATGAGAAACCACGGGGACGAACGGGGACATGGACGGAGGAGGCTTTTGAAATTTTTAATGCTTTTAGGAATGAAAGGGGAACCTTCAAATAGACAGCCCCTCCATGCTTGAGGTCCGAACCCGATCCACGTCCGAGTGCTCTTAAATCTGATCGACTGAGCTGAAGAGGAGAGACACTGTAGGAGGGATTGGGCCTTAAGTTGGTGTACTCCGAAAGATATGAGAAAAGACTAACTGCAGAGGACCCAGCAGGTGAGGTACACCTCTATTAACCTCAAAACTATTAGTGGGACACAATGAGGATGGGAGACAGGATGAGACAGACCCAAATACAGCACACACACACATTAATAAGCTGACTTCAGAGTGTATGGAGTCGACACTCCAAATATTCCCGTCATCTTTATCCCCGTACCCTCTATTTTGGGAGGGGGGGGGGGGTAAGAGTTCCAGCACCATGTGATCTGATGAGTGTGATCGCCGCTGCAGACTGTTTACAAAAAGCCAACCAAGTATAATCAGCTTTAACGCTTACTGAGGATTTGGGACGGAGGGGGGAATAAATCTAGCACCATGTGCAGACTGTGACGTCAGCATGTCCCTCATGTCGCCGCACGGCGATCAGCAAGCCGAGCGTTCTGCCGAGTAACCATAAGGGCCAGACACTCTTTTAGAGATATATACGTCTGATTGGTCGTCCATCGGGTTTGGATCCCGTTGCCATGGTGACCACCAATGATTCCAAGGATGTTAAAAATATAAGACACCAAAGTTAAGCGTTATTCTATAACCATGTAGGATGTTCAACGGCAAGCACAAGAGGTTTTCTCAATTAATATATATACAGAACTTCCTTCTGAGCCATTTCCTGTCGTCCTGTCCGTCTTCCTGTCCTGATGATGCTTTAATGGGATTAACGGAGGCTTTGCTGAAATGTTTTACAGGCGGTTAGAGTTCAAGCTTTATTTAAGGTGGATTAGATTCGCACCAGGAGGTGGCGTAATTACGGTGGTTCCAGAACGACTGCCATATCCCTGACTCCGTCAGTAATTTGCTGTTGAATGACGTTAATCCCCTTCACGGACGTCTGACTAATGCTGTATCTCTGTTTTGCAAAAACCAAGCGAGTTGGAAGTCTGGGACACAGAGACTATCCCGGCACTTCACTTACAAATCACGCGTTCAGATCTGAAACTGATTAAATGAATCCAACGGTTCTTTCCTCCTAAACAATCACCAGCAACCTGCGCCGCTCCCACCGACGGCTGCTGGCAGAACTAATGTGCCCGGGTCAGAAGTGCCTCGGAGATTGACTGAAGGATGGAGCGATTATAGCAGGGGGCCGTCAGGCTTCTCTGAAAGCCTAAAAATATCCCAATCACAGACTGATATTAATTATATTTTGTTTATAAATCATTTTTAAATAATTCTGTTCCTCGGGTGCGTCACATTTCAGCATCATTAATTGCCAGGTTTTTTTTGCCGATGCATTCAGAATTAATTTTGTGGCAATAAATAATTGTAGAGCAACCAATCAGATTTTGAGTTCTCAGATCAGAGCCTTCTAGAAGGTTGTGACGCGGTGGCGTTGGGGGCGTGGCGGTTGATAAGCGCACCTGAAGCGGCTCTGCCTTAATGACTGTGTGCCACCATATAAGCTGCACAGTTTCACACCGCACGGAGAGAGACCGACCACGGAGCTGGTGGGACGGAGGACCCAGCACGGCTACATCAAGAACTGTAGAAGCTCAGGATTCTGTTTGTAGTCGTGTTGGGTCGGTAAATAAAGCCAGTTTCGTGTGTTGCACTCCTGTCTCCGGTCCTCATCCTTTTCACCCTGCGACAAAGGCCTACCTTATGTCAGTGAATTCACGCTGTCTGGATGGAGAATACTTTTAATTTGAGTGGATATTTTCGTCCAATTAAAACTTATTACTGAAATACAACTGAACTTTCAGAATCAGCCGAAAGGAAAATGGAACTAATTAAAGTCTTTTTAAGGAAGAAAGAAGGATGGATTTTGTACAAATAATCAGGATTTGTGCCACTTTACTAAATAATATTGCAGTTTTATGAAGTTAATACATTAAACCACAGTTGTCGGCCAGTGGATCTGGGATCTCTCGTTTCTGAGGGGGTCTTGCATTCCCACCACTCACCCCCAAGGCGCTTCCGTCACAATGACTTACCAATCTGCGATGCAGCGGCTCTTTATACAGCAATTCTGTTTAAGAAGATGTTTTTGTAACCATAAAACAGTTATTGAAAGGTGGATTCATTCAGATCGGTCAACACTGAAGGTCCAGGTGTGAAATGCACGGCCAGACGCTGCTATTTAGTGACGTCAACCACGTTGAAATCAGGTGGAGTGAATGATTATATCAGACAAGGTCCAATTTACACACAATGAAAAGGTCCATTTCCAAAATTCTAGAATCTGGATCAGCAACAACAGAAAACCAATGAATTGCAGAGAAGATGCAAAATTGAGGTTCACAGATCAGATGTCATTCAGACGGGGGAGGATTTTCAGTGCTGCAGTGACATTGACATGCTGGTGGTGCGTTAGTGTGTGTGTGTGTTGTGCTGGTAACAGTGGATCAGACACAGACACACACAAACAACAAAACGCACACAAATGCAGTCTAACACGCGTCCAGCGGCGGTCCAGCGGCGGATAATGCTTCCTGCTTCGAAAGCAGTTACAGGATTAGCTGGGCGTGGAACGGCCCGGTGCTCATTATGGGTCTATTGTGTCCCTGCTTTAGCATCTGTCCTCAGCGTGCCAGCCGTCTCGTACCCCGCCGCCGTTCTACTGACAAAGAGCAAAGCGACGTGCACACAACATGACATGGTTTCTTTTTCGTACATAACGATGAACCTGTTTTTAAACGGAGAGCACTGACCTCAGTCCCAGCGTCCTTCCACCGTGTGTGTGAAATAACACAGAACCTGCAAACATTACGTGACCTCCGGCCGTCAGAGCGCCGTCTCTGAGATGACGTCGATACAGAAGACTGCAGACAGTGGCGAACATCACTGCCGAATCTAATCACGTGCATCTGCAGAACCACACTACGCCGTCTCACCCTCACCGCCTCCCTGTCTGCAAAGCCTGTCTGCCTCTCACCGCTTCCACACTGATCTTCAAACAGGTCCGTCTTCCTCTAAGGTTTAGGTTTACATTATGAAAAAATGTTCCCTCAGAGGTGTTACTGATATTATCAGCCCTCTCAAACATTTCCCCCTCGTACCAGAGTCCAGCCTCACAGAAGAATGTTTGACTTTCGGGCTCATCTTGTTTAAAGAACACGTACACGAGAACAGGAGCGTGCTGTAGATCCAGTTCAGGTTTGTCTGACCTGAAGCCTGCAAATACACTTTGACAAAAGAAAATAAAAAATCTGCCACTGACTGTGTGCAGGTTCTCCTTAGAAAGATGAGAGAGGTCTGTAATTGTCATCATAGGTACATTTTAACCATAAAAACCACACTGTACGATTTTTAAAGAATTAATTTGTAAATGATGGTGGAAAATAAGTATTTGGTCGCCCACAAACAAGCACGATTTTTGGCCCTCACAGTCCTGTAAGTTCTTCATTGAGATGCTCTTCTGTCCTCCACTGGTTAGCTGTAATAATGGCACCGGTTTGTCCTCGTTATCTGTATAAAAGACATCTGTCCACAGCATCAAACAGTCAGACTCCAAACTCAACCACGGCCAAAGAGCTGTGAACGGACACCAGAAAGGAAACTGTAGAGCTGCAGCATTCTGGGAAGAGTGAATCAACTGTGGGAGCAATTGTAAGAAAACGTAAGACTATTGATAATCTCCCTCGATCTGGGGCCTCATGCAAGATCTCATCCCATGGGGTCAAAATGTTCAAAAGTCCCAGAACTACATGAAGGGACCTGCTGAACGACCTGCAGAGAGCTGGGACCAACATAACAAAGCTACCATCAGTAACACACTACGCCCAGAGGGACTCCCATCCTGCAGTGCCAGGCGTGTGTCGTGCCCCCCCCCCCAACCCTGACATGTCCAGGCCCATCTAAAGTTTGACAGAGAGCAAATGGACATTTTGGTAAAAATGCATACATACTGACATACTGTAAAGCATGGGGGTGAAAACATCATGCTTTGGGGCTGTTTGTCTGCAAAGGCGACAGGATGACTGATCCAGGTTAAGGAAGAAATGAATGGGGTGTGTATTGTGAGATTTTAAGCCAAACCTCCTTCCATCAGTGAGAGTATTGAAGATGGAACGTGGCTGATTTTTCCAGCATGACCATGATCCCAAACACTCCGCTCAGACAACGAAGGTGGGGCTCCGTAAAAAGCATTTCAAGCTCCTGGAGTGATCCAACCAAATCTCCAGACCGCAACTTCAAAAAAATTTGTGTTGGCGACCTCTCTCAGCATTCGAAGTAGGAAAACATGCACAATCAGTAACTGACTTGATAGTTTTATGCCCCACCGTAGTTCAGACAGACTGAACTGGTCTTTGGTCAGGCGTTAGGTGAAGGCGAGACCGCAGTCGGCTCAGAGGCACATGAGCGACATGATAAATATTATTACTTACACTCAAAAACGTCCGCACGGACCGACAGGAATCAATATAAACCCAATTAAGTTCTCCGTTTGTTTCCAAGTGATTGGCACGCGGTAACCCGATAGCGCCTGAACAATATAACGAGGTCCAACAAGCTTCTCAAAAGCAGGAAGTTCAATCCACTCCGGAGATCAAGTGATCAGGACTTATGACCTTCTGCCGGATTAGTGTGTCTGTGATCTAATTTAAGGTGTAGGTTTACTGTGCACCACCTTAACCATCGTGTCCCCCCCACTCGCCACAAAGACACGCCCCACCATGTAGAAATACATATTTATATTGACATAGACCGACCGCAGTAGGTTCTCCTCTGAAATCCGGATTAAAAAAATGTTTGGGAACAGTAGCGCCACAGACGATCGGAATTTTAGCAGCGAGCGGGAAAATAAACAACGTCCTCGAGGCGGCCCAAATTTTGGCAGCTCTCTGGTGCGACTTGCCATAACTTATTCAGGATAGAGGGCCGTTTCCTCTGCAGAGACAAGGCAGACCTTATAGCTCCTGTAAAGCTTCAGACCCTCGCAGTCCCTCTGAACACAGAGCCGCTTTGTGTGGGCCGTCCATGCCGGAGTGGAACGACCCTTCTGGAGTGCCGACTTGCCAACACCATGCGGAGGCCTTTTCAACACGTGCCATTTCATTCGCTTGACCCGCGACAGCCAGACTGCTGACTGGATGAAACATCTTAACTTATAAACATCCACATCCGCCACAGAGCTCCTACACCTTTTAACCCTACGTCCAAGTAAGCAGTCATTACCTGACCTCTTCAAACACACACACACACACACACACACACACACACACACTTAAGCCCATGCATGTTCACTGGTCATTCATTTTATTTGTATATTTTTTTACAAGTTGTCGTAACTCGCCAGAACACGTCCAGGTAAGCAGACATTACCTACACTCCTCAAACGCACACGCACGCACACACGTTCACTACAGCAGGGGTTTTTAACTGGTCTCAGTGACCCACATTGTCTTCTGGTCATTAAGTCGTGACCCATTTTTATAGAAAAAGATTATTTTTGTAAAATACATACATGGATGCAAATTCAAATTAAGAGCCTTTGTTCCTCAATGAACACATTCCATATCTGTGTCTCGAATGATGGTTACTATGGCAGTTAGAATGCTGCATGTGTCTGACACGTGCCTCTCTCTTGGTTTTCTTTTTTAAGATAAAACAAATATAAAACTAGATGAGCATTAAAATATTTTTTTATTTATAAATAAAATTTTTTACAAGCTCGCTGCGAACCGCCCAGAACGTGTCCACGGCCCACTTTTGGGTTGCGACCCACCGGCTAAGAATCGCTGCACTACAAGTCTAATGTGGTGCAATAGTGATTATTTTTCATGTCTGATAATCCGAACGACTTTACCACACGACACTTAACAACATGCGATTTTAAACGCAGATCATATTAATGTTGATTTTTGGTTTTATTGGTTTAAGCCCGCAGAGGAGCTGCATTGTGTAAGAAAAAAAAACACTGCGTGTCAATTAACAGCATTTAATGTAGTTCCTTTCCCCCCAAAGAGACAACGGCGTGCGAGGACCGAGACAGAGGAAGCTGAAATCGCTGACTCAGAGCGAGGGTTTCGGTGACTGCAGTCTCTTAATCGGCGTCATCTCCACTGGCAGCTCGTCTTTTATTCTTGGCTGGTGCGAGTGATTCTGGCAGAATGTTCCACTGTGTACTGGAGTGATTTAGCGAGTCAGCAATGCGCCGCTGTAATGACGACGCATGCTCTCAGAATGCGACAAGCTTGCAGCTGTGATAAAAACGACTTCCATTTGGAGGCACGCCTGAGCCCCCTGTGGCCCGCAAGCGTTGCTACATGATGGGGCTCCTTGTCTAATGATAGAAGAGTAGGAGCTGTGGAAAATCTCAAAACAATAAAACTATTTGTGGCTTCTCTGTCCAACATAAAGCTTTAACAATAACTAATAAAACAAAAGCCCAGGGGCTCTGAGGGCGTGGATGGACACACACTATACAGATAGACTTTGTAGTTCTACGCTATCAGACTGTAGTCCATCTGTTTCTCTCTGTATTGGGTTAGCATGCCTGTGCACAGCGTACGATACACGTCGTCTGCAGCGACGCCGGCGCCGCTCGTCCCCGTGTGCATGTCCACATGATGAACAGGCTTCGTCACTGCACATACTTTTCCCCCGTTTCCATGGAAGCCTCTTTGGCAGGCAGGAGGCTGAAGCGGGGGCTAAACAGGGGAGGAGGTCAGAGGTCCCCCCCCCCCATAAACGACTCCATTTAAACAATAGGATTCAGGCACAGAGCCACAGTGTGAGCTTGGCTCCTGGAGAGAAAGAGCCTCATTGATGCACTGTGTATTCATTGGGGTGGTGCGCTGACCACGCTAACGTAAGCGCAGGGAGCCTCCTGACACAGTGGACGCCACAAAGACCTTTTTTTTTTTTTTTTTAATCAAGCCGAGGGGCTGCATTGTGATCGGGAATTGCGCAAAGTACAGGAGCCGGGACTCTGCCGTTCTGACCGTCAAAGGTGCTCCGGGGGCCACGCAGTTCACTGCCGCATTGTGGAAAGACAATGGCTGAGCCGCCACACCCCTTCCTCCCGCGAGGGTAGGACAGAGGTCGATGATGCATCAGAGACAGTGGGGTCCTTGAAGCTGTACAAATAAGATTGAGGAACATTCCAGCAGGGTTATGCCGGACATTTCATGTTATCAAAGAGGCCCGGACTGACACCAGCTCCGGGCCAAAACAAAGACTTTCGGCTCGGCTCCACCCGAACCGACCAGACCCGACCCGACCCAAAAGCGACCGCAGGCAGGCCCTGTCGCATGTACACAGGAGCTGACTGATATCTGTCCTCCTGTTTATTATTGTAACTCAGAGCCCTGACTGGATTTAATGAGCGTTTCCGTGCAGTTTCATGTAGCCAGCACTCAGGGACCCGTCAGCGGGTGCGAGATGAGGACTGATTTTGCTTTGAACCTCTTCTTGCATGTTCTTTCCACAAGGTTCAGGGGTGAATTATAAAGAGAGGTACACAGCCTACAACATATTTCCACCGTATGTCACTAAATGTATTAAATACAAACTGAAGCATATAAGACTCCGCCGGGTTCGAACCCGTGCAGATCACGAGGCTGCTCTTTCCTGCTTTTCCCAGGAGTTTTAATTGTTTGTATACAATGGAAAAGCTGAACGTCCTGCTCTTCCCCTGTAACAGCAACATAACCAGCTGTTTGCTACTGAAATAAACTCCTGCACCAAAAATGGCCAAACAGCGGCGTTCATCAGTCGATGGTCTTAACGACGAACGGCGGGTCAGTAAACAAGCACTTATTAAACATGCACCCGACCGCCGTCACCCAGAGAGTGCCAAGGACAAGACGTTACACCCGATACCAGTGGCATACCACGCACTGTGTTGGAGCTGTGACAATATCGAGGGGTGGTCACTACCTCATGTCAAAGATCTGTGAGATTACAGAGTCTCAACGCTGCCAAGTTTGTCATCTTTTCCTCCCACATAGCCGGACAAATTATGGGCTATTTGACTCCTGCTCTTAGCTACGGCGGTGACAGGGATAAGAAAATATAAACGCTTTACTGTTGCACCGCTCAGAAGCTCAAGTAACCAGGATCTGGGTTCTGTATGGAACCTGTGCTTTCCAACCAAGGACCTCCAAAATAAACCAAACGAACAGAAGCAGTCGTCAGAGCGGGCGAGTTAATTGGTGACAAATGAATTATTGATGGAGAGTTCGTTTGTGCAACTGTGTGGAACCATTTTAGGAACCAAAGTTACTTTTGCCTGAAAAATTTGCATCATCGATACAAGACCTCAGATAGAAAAACACTTTCTTGAGTAGAACTGGGACAAGTTTTTCAAATTATGTTAATTTGCAACAATCAAAATGGCCGCAGCTTATGGTTCCAGATTGCGACGTTGTTTGCTTGGGGTCTGGAAAAACTGTTTGTAGTTTGGGGGAAAAAATTGGGTAGAAGTTAGAAAACTAAACGCATTTTGCCGCAGTATAGCGCCAATTAGAGGCCAATTGGTGTGAATTTTGTTATCGGAGAAGATGCACACCAGCTGCACCTCCCCTCCAAGTTTGGTGTCTGTTGGATTTACGGTCTTGGCTTCCCAATGTGTTTTACCCCTAATTAAGCTTGTCAGAACCACAAAAAAAGATCTTTACAATAAAACACTGCAGCGAGAAGGTTTTTAACCAGACGGTCCGTGTGACGTAGATGTTAGCAATGAGCTAATGTACACGATGAATGGAGAATAATACAGTGTCATAAATTACACGCCTGAGTAGAAACACTCTTTAAACCATTAGATCATAAAGCTGGTCATTTATAAGTCACAAGAAAGAGACCTTTCAGATTCCAGCACGAGAACGCTGGTGGTATCAGATGACCGAGGGCCTGTCATGTCATCAGGAACTACCTCCCTCACCAATGAAGCCTTTGTGGAGGACGAGGGCTTAGAGACGAGACAGACAGCAGGACATCTTTAACGGTGGGAGAGTGAGAAACTCCTTCAGCTCATTTGTGCATATTTTTAAAAACAGCACAAACACAACGACACATCAGCAGCAAAGATCAAACCTCATGGTCACATCTATGGACCAACCACAACTGTGAGTGCCACCAAGAAAAGAAGACTTTACCAACAACCTACAGCATGAGGAATGGTTTCTATGGAATTTCAAAATAAAGGTCATCATCAGACAGTTAAATAAAACGACTAAGATGTTTAATTGATGTCACCATACAAATTTAGATGACATCACAATTATCTACACGTATTCCAACCTGATGTTTGGGATTAAAATGCCTGGTTAGCTCTAATGCAGCCTTCATGGAGCAATCAGGGTTAATTAAGGGGTTTGTTTGGCTTCAGCTTCACCTTCACACTGATAACCCATCACCCCCCCCCCCCCCCCCCCCCCCCCCCCACACACACACACACACACACAGAGCTACCACGCCCTGATTCACTTCTCTGCAGATGTTCAAAACAGTTAGTCCCCAAACATGCTGAAAAAAGGAGAACTAATTACTAATTTTAGAATACAGCTCTGAAACTCTGCGTTTACGATTAAACATTTACTTAATGTCTAACAAACCAGTACAGTTTCAGAACGTCTGTAATAAATATCTTACATTTACGTTACATTTGCATTGTGGTCATTTAGCAGACATTTTTATCCAAAGCAACTTACATGTATCCCAACTAATAGTTAACTAATAGGGTCAGACCACAGGGGTACATACAGAATCCCTGGGGCAGTGAGGGTTAGGGGCCTTACTCAAGGGCCCACATT
>JAOUQT010044929.1:0-5000 GCA_025769995.1 Xyliphius kryptos
GTGTGTGTGTGTGTGTGTGTGTGTGTGTGTGTGTGTGTGTGTGAGAGAGAGAGAGAGAGAGAGAGAGAGAGAGAGAATAAAGTACACACACTGTAGTTACATTCTTTAAGGAGCTGTATAATACACACAGAGAGGCTCAGTAGGCTCCAGAGGAAGCCCCCCTTATCCTTCTCTTCCTCTGAACACAGCAACGGAAATGTCTCCTTAACACTGTACAGGTTTCTGGAGGAAACGCAGCTCACAACTGATATCAAAACACAATGAGGACAAAAGTATTGGGACATTTCTCCATCACACCTTGGAAGTGTAGTTCGTCCTCCACGGCTACATCAGCATCCAGTCCTTTGACTCTGGTTTCCACTAGATTTGTGTCTGAGGGGGAACTTCTGCCTGATGTTCTGCGAGGTCAGAGGCTGATGATGGCTGCTGGATTGGGGATGGGGCTCAGGTTACACTCTCTCCCAAGCCCATCCAGGTCAGAATGTTTCAGGCACTGGGCAGATACACCCAGGACAGGGTGCCAATCCACTGCTGAACACACGGTCTCTCACATACACACACACACACTCACACTATATAGGGGCAATTAAGAGCATCCAGTTTACCTTCTATCAATGTTTCTGGACTTTGGAAAAAAACTGGAAAGCACCCAACACTGTAGAGACAGTAAGTCTGTGTGACCACACACACACACACACACACACACACACACACACTCACACACACACACACACACTTGCACACACTTGCTTTTATATTATCACTATTATTGGTTACTGTTCTTTTTTTATTTTTCATTAAATCATGTTAATTTATTCATTAGACAGAATAATTGCTCAGACAGAATAATTACATTACAAACATTTTACCGTTGTGTTCTGTGTGTCTCCAGTTCTCGTCCAGGACGTCCACCCAAGCGTTCGTTGGGGATGTCCATGCAGGACGGATCCAGGCTCCTCCCTCACAGTGTTCATGGCCTCCTGTCTCCCAGCCTTCTTTCTCCTACAGGTACAGCTACTCTTGCTTTTATACAGCACTACAGTGTATGTGCTCTATGGCAGCTCCCGCACTGCTTAATTCCATAGTCATTTACAATAGAGCAGCTCTCACATTACATATTTTCTCATTTATTTATTTTAGAGCAGCTCTTGCACAACTCATTTATCTGCTCTACAGCAGCTCTCGCACTTATGTGCTTATGTAAAAGCTTCACTGTTGTAAATGACTTACACATTTTGTCATTTATTTGATTTAGAGCGGCTCTCACACCATCCTCATTCATGTGCTCTGGAACAGCTCTCGCACTACTCATTTTCTCATTTTTCTGCTCTGGAACAGCTCTCGCACTACTCATTTTTCTGCTCTGGAACAGCTCTCGCACAACTCATTTTCTCATTTATGTGCTCTGGAACAGCTCTCGCACTACTCATTTTCTCATTTTTCTGCTCTGGAACAGCTCTCGCACAACTCAGTTTCTCATTTGTGTCCTCTGGAACAGCTCTCATACATCTCATTTATGTGCTCTGGAACAGCTCTCGCACTACTCTTTTTCTCATTTACGTGCTCTGGACCAGCTCTCGCACAACTAATTTTCTCATTTTTCTGCTCTGGAACAGCTCTCGCACAACTCATTTTCTCATTTATCTGCTCTAGAGCAGCTCTTGCTCTGTACCTATTTATCTGTTCTAGAGGGGCTTTCACACTAATCATTTTCTCACTTATCTGCTCCATGGCAGCTCTCGCACCAAACCAGTTAGTCATCTACAATAGTGGAGCGCTTGCACTGCTCATGAATGTTTGTCTGCTTTACAGCAGCTCTCGCACTGCTTACTCAATTATATGCTCTCGCATGTATCTCCCATCCATTCTTCTGCTCTCGTGCAGCCCTCGCACTAACCTCACACATTCTCTCTTACTGCTGTCAGGTTTTGTTTCATTATTTCTCGCAGTTTCGACACTGCCGGCCCATTTGTGTGTCATTGCTTTCACACTGCTCTCGCGCTGTCACTCATCTCGTTATGCTCTTTCTCACTCTTCACTCTCACTTAATATTTTTTCACCTGCTAAATTCCTGCACAGTTTTATTTTATTTTTTTTTACCTGATCTCTGATCTCAGCTCTCTATTTTTTTGTATTTCTTATTTTTAAATGTATTTATTTATCTCTCAGCTCTTGCACTACTGCATATTGGACATTAAGGGGAAGGCCCTTTTCTGTTCTATTCTTGACGTGCAGGGGGGAGTTTGGTGTCCTAGAACTTGATCTCAAACTCGTCCAACAACTTGTTGTAAATAAACTACAACAGAGTCCGGTCCTCCTGACATCCATACCTGACCACCACAGCTGGTTCCCTGGATTATTGTTACAGAACTTCTCTCCGTATAGATTCTCTTCCCAAACTCACGTTGCTCTTCCTTCAGCCTGACCGCACTTTCATCTCACTCCCGTTCTCGCACCTCAGTGACGGTCACCTCTGACTCACTCCCTCCACCTGCACCCCTCCCACCATGGTATGCTCCCCACATCGGACATGCGTCTGCTTTAAATGAATCTATTGAATTAAAGCAGAAAGGCCCACGGTATTGGCTCCGATCTGCAGGTCGCCTTCTGTCTAATGATTTTACCTTTTCCCTTTTTTTTAGCGTCATCATTCAAGAAGGCTTTTTTTTATCACTCCGCTCATTTTTTACTCTCTCCCCTCCATCGTCCCTCCCACATTCGCTTCTGCAAATCAGCTCATATCGATTTTCCCCCTCTGTCCTTCACTGGCCACTGCTGCATCTCAAACAGAGGTTAAACTATTGGATTTCTGTGGGCTCCATTTTTTTCTCCCCCACTCACGTAAGCATTTGCTTTTCCCTCTCTCCCTTTCCAATCCATTTTACCTCTTCGACTCAAATCTGAAGTTGCTTCCATGCTCTTGCTTCGTCTTTGACCAACGCACCAGCTACCTTTCTCTCCTCCTCCTCCTTCTCCCTCTTCCTCTCCTTTCTAAACCGCTGACAGAAGCAGCAATTTGGCCCAACAATGGCCGGCGCAGGCATCGATCGGCTCGGTGTGAGTAGCCGGTGCAGTCAGTTAGCCTGGCCCTGCTGATTGATTTTAGATGACTCCTGTTATTATTTCTGCTGGCCAGGGAGCGGGCGTAGATACTATTTAAAATGTACATCCACATTCCTCTCCATCCCCTTAGCCCCATCTCAGGGACACAGGGGCCGTTACTACAGCTCTGCCTCTGGTGGATGCTGTATTGATACTAAAAGACCTGGGGCGCTCACTCATGGTACCAAGGTCCTGTGGATATGCCAAAAAAAAAAAAAATCTGGCCAATTTTGGTATATCATTATTTATTAATGACAAATCTTCATGCCTAGGTGTTTGTGGTCAGTGTGGCCACGGTTCGACTGATGCCAAGCTTTTCCCTGAGACAAAAGGTGCAGTTGGAGCATGATGTTGTCTAAAACTATGGTCGTATTCTGGTGGTGATCGTGAGGAGTGCTTCCAGGGGTCTCGTTGGAAGACTAAAGTACAGGAACAGACAAGTGTTATCAAACACTAAAAAGTGGAAAGATCACAATATTAGGTTAAATAACATCACAGAATGTGTGTCCTCGGCCTAAATGTTCGCATCCATGTTATCCTTAAACAAAATATATTCATTCGGCAAAATAAAATTCAAAAGGAGAAAAAGACATTAAAGAATCCAAAAATAATGTATAATGTCCACTTCTTGTAATTATTTTAGGGTAAGGGCTAGGGATGAGCCAGATACTTGTTTCATACAAGGATTCGGTATGGATACAGCATTTTTTACGAGTACGAGCATGAAACAAGTAAAACTCGTCAATATCCGTGCTCATGCGGTCTTGTGACCTGTGATTGGCCAGTCACACAGAACGCCCGCCCCTCCGGCTCTGAAGAAGCAGTTGACTACGAGAATAAAGTCAAAAACACAACCAGGAAAGTCGCAATATTATACTCGTATTAAAATGAGCGACGTTGAGGATTTAATAAAGTTGTACTTTCGTTTCAGATTTACTAATAGTGAAATACTCAATCTACTGGTCCGTGAGCATCGGGTTGTTATTAGTATAAGAACACTGAAACGTCTGAGCAAGAAACTGTGTTTATTCAGAAGAAAGAACCCCACCCAGAAGATATTATATCTTTTGTGGAAGGAGAACTTGCTTGCAGGCAGTGTTCGACTACAGGGCTATTGGTGGTTCCATCTCTGTGCCATTCGGAGAGGGCATGTCGCTTCACAGGAGACAACGACTTTATTCTTGTAACATTATGACTTTATTCTCGTAACATCACGACTTTATTCTCGTAACATCACGACTTTATTCTTGTAACATCACGACTTTATTCTCGTAACATCACGACTTTATTCTCGTAACATCACGACTTTATTCTCGTAACATCACGACTTTATTCTCGTAACATCAAGACATTACCCTCGTAACATTACGATTTGGCCATAAAACGTATTCCCCAACTCCGGTCGGGTTTTTTTTTCTGCATTCTCTATGTTGGAACACAGTACTTACATTTGTGATCAAAAATATTGTATTTAATCTCAAATCTGAGGCTGTTCTGTAACTAGTTTTCAAACAAACAATACATACAGCAACTTGTGATCGATTTGTACCAATTTCAGACTTAAAATAACTACAGCTTTAAGTCCCGCCCACTTCATGTTGAACAACAATATCTTTCGGGTTATACCACGCCCACTTTCGGAGTAGGCCCCGCCCATTCCAAGTACAGATACAGATCATTTAGATGGTTGAACAGATACAGATAGCGCTGTACTCGCTCATCCCTAGTTAGGGCCCTATCCATATCACAGTGCTCGCATCCCCTCTGTGCAGGGGCGTGGTCATACATTTAGCCCCATTGTACAGCTGATGTGCTGGAGTTTGAGGAAGAGCTTTGAGGAGAAGCAGGAGTGTACAGGTTTGGACTACTGACACATGGCTCCTCCCTCAACACAAAGG
>JAOUQT010044929.1:7500-10987 GCA_025769995.1 Xyliphius kryptos
TGTGAGACGGGTGTTCCACTTTCTCTGATGTTCTGTATTAAAGGCGATTAATATGAAGTTTTTTTTTTTAAAGGCGACATGATTAGGTTCAGATTTTTGAAGATGATAACAGCTAATTATTTTTCGCGCTATGACTAAAAACCTCTCGCGCACCCCTGACTTAATCCCATCATTCCTCAAAGTCGACTTCACTGGGTGTCATCTTGGAAGAATTAATAATTATTGAGACGTCCACCTACTCCATCAAGCGCGTGATATTCATCAGGCTGTTTGTCAGCCACTGGCCTCCTTATCATAGCGGCGCGCGGCAGGGCCGGCGCTATAATTAGCCACTTAATTAGTAAAGGGAGCTTGATTGACAGTTTGGAGTCAGTGGTTTAGCTTCCGATGACTGTGTACATGCGCATGCGTTTGTCGGGGTCCGCCCGCCTGTGGCACGCTTAACCTGCTCCCCAATCCAGTTGGTTAGTAATAGAATTAGTTATGCTAGTCCCAAACAAACCCTGCGGCCTGGTGCTCCAGGCTCATACTGTAAGAACTGAAACCTCATCGCTGCAGTCGGCTCACAGAGTTCCAGCGGCACTTTCAGAGAAACGAATTATTAATTATTAACTAATTAAGTCGCCTAATCAGCTGGCGAAAAGGAGTGTCACATAGAGTAAGAGGAACTGTCTGCTTAGGGGGAGGTTAAAAGGTAAAGGAACACCCCTGAAAACACTGAAGTAAATATGGCGGGTCAACTTTCTGGGAGTAAAAGGTGTGTGAGATATCACCACCACAATAATGCTACAGTAATGAGATACCCGGCTTCAGAAACCCGGCGGAAGGGTCTGTGTAAAAGATGCAATAGGCAATGCTACTGTGATGAGAAACCTGGCTGCAGAAACCCAAAGACAGGGTCAATGTAAAATATACAATGCAGCAGTAACCTGGCTGCAGGGTTGGTGTAAAAGATGTGATATGCAATGCTGCTGTGATGAGAAACCTGGCTACAGGGTTGGTGTACAGGATGCAATATGCAATGCAGCAGTAATGAGAAACCTGGCTGCTTGGTTGGTGTAAAAGATGCAATATGCAATGCTGCTGTAATGAGAAACCTGGCTAAAGTGTTGGTGTAAAAGATGCAATATGCAATGCAGCAGTAATGAGAAACCTGGCTTCATGGTTGGTGTAAAAGATGCAATATGCAATGCAGCAGTAATGAGAAACCTGGCTGCATGGTTGGTGTAACAGATGCAATATGCAATGCAGCAGTAATGAGAAACCTGGCTTCATGGTTGGTGTAACAGATGCAATATGCAATGCAGCAGTAATAAGAAACCTGGCTGCATGGTTGGTGTAACAGATGCAATATGCAATGCAGCAGTAATAAGAAACCTGGCTGCATGGTTGGTGTAAAAGATGCATTATGGAATTTTGCTGTATTGAGAAACCCAGCGGCAGTGTCGGTGTAAAATATGTGATAGGCAATACTGCTGTAATAAGAAACCAGGCAGCAGGGTTGGTGTAAAAAAATGCTATATGCAATCCAGTAGTAATGACTGGGAAATAAAGCTTAAAATCTGCTCCACAGGAATTTAAAAAAACACAAATAATTTATAAAATATATATATTTTTATGAATCCAGTTGTCGCTGCACCATGCAGTAGGTATAGTAATTGATGTAATGCCCTTATGATAATGTCACTGCTCTCTGACATCATGACGGGTATTATGAGTTATTTAGGGAGCGTGATGTTAAACATCCGGGAAACATTCCTCCTTCAAGCAGTTCTGATTTATTAAATGCTCGGTTTACATTTTAGGTGGTCCGAGGTTCCCCCTCTGCCCTGTCATTGATTACACAGAGATGGGAATTTAATTTCCTGTGCCTAATATGCATTCGCTGGTGACCGGGGCGCGGCAACAAGAGCCGACACCAGCCATACGTCTGTCTCAATTATTCCTCCTGACACTCAGCGAAAAAAAAACAGAGTTCAAAACAGGAGCAGAACTAGTCTGGTCTGAGTGTGAAAGGCGGACACACACACACACACACACACAAACACAGACATTTTGACGGTGCAGTATGTAAATGACTGCGTTCATGCTTACTCGGCTGGTTAGCGGCATATCGGCCATGCTGACATTTCCACCCCTTCAAAGGAGAGAAGATGCAAAAGTGTCGATATCACGTCAATAGTGTGGAGCCCATTCCCACACCCGTCCTCCATCCCCTGCCCTTTGTCCTCTGCCCCTCCGGCGGATGCCCTTCATCTGCACTTTCTCCCGCTCCCTCCTCATATCTGAATTCAGGATCTGACCAAGTTGATCTGCTAGTAAAATGGACATGAGGGTGACCTTGTCCAAATTAATAAGTCCGCGCTAAAATGTGCTTTCAACGTGTACAAAGGTCAGACGTCGAGGACGAGTGTTCAAGCCAGAGGACGGAGTGGAGGTCAGATCACTGCGGTGGTTAAATACACTGTGTGGACAAAAGTATTGACACACACCTCTGATAAACCCAAGCATGTATTCTCCTAAACTTGTGGGAACTGTTTTGGGAAGGAACCAAAGTGAGACCAGGGGTGTGGAAGAACCGTTGAGATGCCTTTAGAGCAAACTAAAATGGACCTCATGGATGCTCTTCAGGAAAAGGTTTAACATGCAAGCTCCAAAATGTGTCAGAAAGCCCTCTTTGACGATCCGTCAAAGGGGAACCAATTTAGAATGGAATGCCATTCTATGCACAGTAAAGGTCCTTTCCTAAACTGTTATATGTGGCCTATTGGAGGTGTGAATTGAGATGTGTGTTTTCATCTGCTCCCGTAATCAGGAGGGTCGGCCACATACTTTTGCTCATTAACAGGTTCCTCCATCACCCGCTAACCAGAGCCTGAGCCTCCTCCCTGGAAGCCCCTCTCATACCCGCACTCCTCCAACCGAAGCTGCTGGAGTGGATCAGTCAAATTATCGAGTGGCAAAACTAATTCGGCGTCCGGGGGCTGGCGGAGCTGCCACTTCCCATCAGCCCTGCCGCCAGTCAGCACCCGACTGTTTTCATTCGGGTCCTCGTGTTTCATTTATTACGGCTATTGGAGCTAATCCTAGTAGAGGAGCCCTGGCAGCTCCGTCTGTCACTATTGTTTCTCCTCTATGATCTGGCCTCCAGCCCTCGGCTTCTGCCTCTGCTCCTGATCCTCCAGCTTCAGATGAGGCTCCTCCTGCTCCTCCTCATCCTTGGAGAGAGTCAGAGATTCATCAATCACATTACGCCTGACACACACACACACACACCACACACACACGCACATTTTGATGAAAGTAGTTTAAAAAGAGGTGATGCTTTATAACACTCAGTTTGAACTCTGAGGTAATAAGTTAATGAGGTTGAGAGCTTTAAATAACCAATAGTGTGTGTGTGTGTGTGTGTGTGTGTGTGTGTGTGTGTGTGTGTGTGTGTGTGTGTGTGTGTGTGTGTATATATGTGTGTGTGTGTGTGTGTGTG
>JAOUQT010044948.1:0-10986 GCA_025769995.1 Xyliphius kryptos
TGTTCTATTACGAATAAAATATTGACATTTGCCATCTCCACATCACTGCATTCAGATTTTATTCACAATTTGTTTAGTGTTCCAAGTTTTTTGGAATCCGGTTAGTAATAAAATGTTTTTCATTTAACTTTACAGATCTGAAGCTTCAGGTGTGGAAGGCTCAAACCCGGGACTGTGTGTGGCCGATGTTAAGGACGATGCCTGCACTAACCGCTCCTTGCCTTACAGCAAACATTGCTTTCAGCGTATCCTTTCACACCTAACTGGTTACATAGTCATATCTGTGTTGGCCAGTAAAGTTCTCCACACTAAACCCACGCAACCATGCTATAACAAACATTTTCTTTGTGCCCTGGTGTCATAAGTCATGCTGGAATACAAGGACCTTTCCCAAACTGTTTTTACAAATTTGGAAATATACAAATTCCCAAAATGGATAGCTAAAACTCCTGAAGTCTCTCATCTAAATAAATCTTATCTATTAATAAATCTAAGTCTTATCTGTTTTTGGTCCCTGGTTATCAGCTGTGGTCTTCAGTGGCGAGTTGCTGAGTGAAACCTTCCCCAGAAGAAGAACCGTTGCAATGAAGTCCTGGCTATCAACCCTGTTATTTCTAATGACCTTGCTGGATTGTTTTGTCTCCCAGAACTGCTCTGTTATCGCTTTGTTATTCTGCGAACTGAGGACACAGATTAGGGTCAGATTCTGCCCCATCTTCTCCTACCCAATCAAAATGCTTTCCTGGCTTGACCCTGCCCCCATGTTCCTGATCAGGCAGTGGATGATCTCTCCTACGACCCCCTCCATGTCTCCTGGTGTGCTGGCCTGTCTCCTGGACCCTGCTCCATGCCCTGGACACTGCTGAGAGACACAACAATCTTTCTTGCCAGAGCTCGCATTGATGTGCCATCCCGAATAAGCTGCACTACCTATGTAACGTGTGGGTTGTAGACACCGCCTCATGCTACCTCTATGGTGAGAGAACTGACAAAATGCAAAAGTGATCAAAACATCAGCCAGAAAGGATGAGAACAGAGAAAAGGTGTGTGGTCACCACCTGCAGAAGCACTCTTTTATGGGGTTGTCTATGCTAAGTGCCTCTAATTTCTACCTGTTGTCTGTTCTATTCGCACAACAGCCAGTGAAATTTATTCTCAATCAGTGTTGCTTCCAAACTGGACAGGTTGATTTCACAGAAGTGTGGTTGACTTGGAGTTACATTTTGTTGTTTAAGTGTTCCCTTTATTTTTTTGAGCAGTGTAATTGAAAGATTTTCCTTTCTTAATTGTTTTTCCATGTGCTGTATTAAAGGCTTTCTTTGATGTTTATGCCTGTGCCTTAAATTATTTTAAATGCATGTGCATGTTCACAACAGCTCGAGTTGCATGTGGTAGTCCAAGGAGAGCCGAACTCGGGAGCTCAGTTCTCACCTCTTTTAACAAATGTTTGGTTTAGGGCGTGCTGTGCTCCAGCCTCACTGTGTGGCATGGAAGCTGCTCTGCTGCAGACAGGTAAGATCTACAGAGGGTGGTGAAGGCTGCACAGAGGACTGTTGGAGTCAGTCTCCCCACCCCCACAGACATCTACACCTCCAGATGCAGAAAAAGGGCCTCCTGCATCATGAAGGACCACACTCAACCAGCACACAAACTATTTGTTCAGCTACCCTCGGGCTGGAGACTGCAGAGCATTAAGTGCAGAACAAGCAGACTGAGGAACCACTTCATACCAGAAGCTGTGAGACTCCTCATAACAAACAATTTCACATTACAGTCACACCACAACCCTTTCCCCTCACTGGTCACCATCTCATCTATCTATCATACTCATTCACATGTTAAAAGTTTACATATTTTGCTACAAAATCTACATATTCTGCTGTCTCTGTTATATTTCATTTGATGCTAAATTTAGATGTAAAATTAAAACTTTAAAGAATAGGGTTATTCGTTTTTGTACATGCCACATGAAAATGATAATAAAGCCTCCTTGAATCCTTGAAATGAACCTGGTCCAGGTTTAAACTGGAGAACACTGGGTTCCTGAACTGGGGATGCCTCAAAACTCAGCAGACTTTAGCACTAGTAATAGTCTGTCAGAATGTTTGGGAGGTTGTGAAAATGGAACAGAAACGAAATGACTTCCTTTCTGCACCTCCGGACCTCCTGACTCAGAGCGCAGCGGGATGGAGGACTCTGAGGCTCAGTGAACACTAAATGCTCAATTGAACAGCGCCCCTGCAGGTTAAAGCGAGGACTTCACGCAAGTGCGCCTCGGTTACATCACGGGTTCGGGAGGTTCAATGCGCGCCCTCAGATTTGAAGACTCGCCTCGTGCGTACCGCATGTGCGCCATTTGCATAACGCCATTAACGTAACGTATGTGCTCGCGCGTGGAGAAGCGTTCTCACCGGCTGAATTAAACATTAAGCTTTACGCACTGACCAGAGAGAGAGAGGCGCCCAAAACACATCAGTCTACACAGAGCAATACTATACCAAATTCATACAAATAATCACAAACTGCCCCACCTACTGGGGACTGGGGGGAACACAGCTAGGGCTGCCACCAGGTGAGGGAAAGTGACCAAGTCAACCAAGCAGATGCCGCAGAAGATCTGACGTCCCTTACTTACTACATGTACTTTAAGTAAAAAACAGTAAAATCATTTATTTGAAAAAATCACTTCTAATGACTCTTGAATTTGAAGGTACACAACATTTTAAAGCATGGATAATGATAGACCCTGACAAAATAATAACAATAAACAATAAACCAAAGAATGGTAAATAATAAGTCAGCGTACTGATTATAAATATTGAACAATACACCACTGAACTCGTATAGTGTATAGTGCAGCTACATGTCAGGACTATATATCATCCAGTCTCTCAGTGTAATGCTACACAGTACAGGTCACTACTGAAAAGCAGGTCTTTAAATCAATAGTCAGTTATTTATAATAAAAAAAAATATGTGAAGCGGCACGCTGGCTTAGTGGTTAACACATTTGCCTCTCAGTGTTGGGGATTCCCGGTTCTAATCCTGATCTGGGTGAAGTTTCCTTGTCCTTGTCCTCCCTGTGTCCTCTGGTTTCCTCCCACAGTCTTAAAACATAGATCCACGGTAAATTGAATGCTCTAAATTGCCCCATATAGTCTGTGTGTGAGTGTGTGTCCAGCAATAGCTTGGTGCCCTATCCTGGGTGAAGGATCCCCACAGAAAACAAGCAGGAAACTCCCATTGCTCCTGTTTTCCACAGCATATGGAAGAGAGCAGTTGAGGAAGAGCTTTTGTGTGCACTCTTCAATTCTTTTCAATTCATCTAAACGGGCACAGGTTTCACACTGATAAAATTCAGAAAGCATATTGTCATTATATATATATATATATGCTGAAATGTGTCATTTAGCACCTTTATTTCAGTTTTAGATTATGTAAAAAAAATTAATGGGTTTGAACACTCCAAATCTTTCACTGTGCACTAGTGATGAATGCCGCCTGGTAATTCCAAGTCACGAAGCACATATTCTAGGGTTGCCACCTTTTAGAAATGAACGTAAGGGATGCCCAGCACAGCTCCTCTTGGATATGACCCCCCATGTGTCCGACTCCTAATGGGTGGGGTATCCGCAGCAGTGCTAAGATTATTTGTGTGCCCTGTTGTTCGTTAAGAAAGCAAGTAGGAACCCCTTTGTGACCCTCGTAGAGGGTTAAGCGGAAGATAATAAAAAAATCTGTTAGACTGAGTAATGTGCAGGTTTTGGTGATACTATAGTGTAGCTGATTTTCCCTAAACTACTGACTTGTGTCGCTTTGGATAAAAAGCGTCTGATAAGTGTAAATGTAATTCTGGTTTCGCGCAGTACCGATGCCGGCACGGCAGAGGGCAGCAAACACGGCTATTATTCTTATTGCGCGGGTTCAGGGCATGGTTTCCGGTTCTGGGTTTATGTCCCATCGCTCCAACGTTTTCTGTGCGTTAAATCAGAACCTCTGTGTTTGCAGTTGCGTTCTGTTATTTAACACACGGCAGGTTTATTTGTCTGTATGGTTTAAAGGGTTTGGAAAAAGAGATTTGCTCGGCGTCACCGGGGGGAGAAATAATTCGGTAAGATTCTTTATAATGTTACAACATTCATCGGAAGCTAACTGTGTTAGCACTGCAACTATACTCAATCCTGATGCCAAATCCGATAAAGTCTGGATTAAATGTAGATTATATGACGTAATTTGAGAATAGCGTCCTGGTGATTTTTTTTAGAAGTCTAACTCCGTCCTGAAAATGTGCAAGAGGTTTGGATTTTGTAGTTTGGTGTGGTCTTTGATTGCGGTCTTTGATTCCGAGCTCCGAGCTCGAACATGTTTGTTTGAGGGCCTTTGATATCGATGTAACAAGATCAATAAATACATAACCATATTGATCATATCCACGTTCACCTACAGAAGCGTTCATAAGGTCTCATGTGACGTCACTTCCCATTTTTGTTCTTTTTAAATACGTATATATGGTATCTTACTTCTGAGAGGTCAATCTACAGGATTTTGGGGTGTGAGGAATGTGTCCTTACATCTAGAGCTCAGAGACTGACGTGGGACCAAATGACCTGGCTCACAATCGCAGTTCTGATTAATCCCAAAAGTGCTAGTTACTCAGCCATGTGTTCATGATTTTTCGTTGGTGCACGATATAGAGCCCTCCCTAAACTGTTTTCACGAAAGGATTAGCTGTATATATTGTGTTGGTAAGCAGAAGGACTGTGAATTAAATTTGGACAAGGCCGACTCCTGTAACATAACCCCGTAGCATCTTTTCTCCTCCTCCTTTACAGTTGGCACAATGCGATGAAATGGGTTATGTTGTTCTGGCATTCGCCAAACCCAGTCTCATCATAGGAATGAGATCTATCACTGCATAGCATGTTTTCTTTGCGCCATAGTCGAGTGGTGCCGTTCACTTTGTTTAATGTATGCTTTTGTGCTTGGTGGTGAAGGTACATGCATCTTTCTCAGATAATTGGTTGACCAATGTTAGTAATTCAAACCCATATAAGTTGCCAGCCTGGTTCAGAGGATCAGTTGTCGCGAGTTATTATAAAACGGGTAGTTCTGGTGCTCAAATCTGATTGGCTAAGCCTTTTTCCAGCTGTGACATCATTGCCAATAACACACACCTCTCAGCACTTCACATTCATATCAATGTGTGAGCTAAAAATGCTGGCAAATATGTGCCACATTTTCTTATGTTTGGATACTTTTATTTAGCCAGCAAGTTCCAATACTGCCCAGCAGAGGCGCTTGTTTTATTTGAATGTCAGCTTCTTCCATTTACCAAACAGCCTTTCTGCAGAGGGTGTGCCTGAATCCAACAAACTATTTTTGTTGACACATCCATCACTTTGGGCATGCGTGCCATCCCTAAAATTTTCTTTCAAAAGACTCAATTGTGCTTAATTTATTGGTGCGTACTGTTTGCACAAGTTGAAAGGCTCCTGTAACTTAAGCCTGTAGCATCACTCCTCTTCCTCCTTTACAGTTGGCTCAAACATTGAGGTGAGTTCTTTTCTGATGTTCGCCAAACAGTCTCATCATCAGACTGCAGAATAGGAGTGTCATCTATAATCCTTTATAAAATCAGGTAGTCTTGGTCCTTAAATCTGATTGGCTGAACTGTCATTAAAAATAACACACACCTCTGAGCACTTCACATTTATATCAATGTATGATATACAATACATTATTTTAAATTCAAATATTTTAAAATACAAATTAAACAGCAGGCATATTACCTAAACATTTTGGTTTTTTTATTGTTCGAGTAACATTATTTTGTAGTTGAATTTTATTGTGCTTATTTTTATTATTATTAATAGTAGTTACTTTGTACATTACGAACGAAACATCTGTGACAACTGCAATTTCCTCCTGGAATTAATAAAATGTTCTAATTCTAAACTGGTGTCCTGTTACTCAGCGTTCACTTGAATTGGACTCTAGTACGTCGCTGAAGACCAGTTTATTAACGTTTGCATTTGATGAATGCATTTATGAATAAACCATGTTTTTTTTTTTTTTTTTTAAAAATAGTGTGTTTGTAAGCGTTTTTATAAAAGCAATAATGAACTCGAGGCAGTGTTATTGTGAATAACTCTACCTAACACCTCTTTTTCGTAATGAACAGTAATGCCATGGCCACTGGTACCGTAATGCTTTATTAATGAACCTCCTGTGTGATGGTTTACTTTGTTGGGATGTTGTTTTTGCAGTGCAGAGCTCTCCAGGATGTCGCTGCCCAAGCGCGAGGTGGAGGAGCTGCGGCCCTGGGTGGAGCGCACTGTGAAGAAGGTGCTGGGCTTCTCCGAACCCACTGTGGTCACTGCGGCGTTACACTGCGTTGGTAAAGGTCTTGACAAACGCAAGACAACAGGTAAAGAAAGGTGGATTGCTCTCTTTTTGTGTAATCATGTGTACTTTCTCATTTACACATCAACGCTGTCCTCGTTTAGATCAGCTAAGGCCGTTCCTGGATGATTCGGCGAGCGGGTTTGTAGAGCGGCTCTTTGAGGCGCTCGAGGAGAGCAGGAGTTCCCGGGGGAGCAAAGGCGCAACGGAGAAGAACCGCAAGCGAGAGCTGAGGGTCTGTGTTTGTTTGTAATCATTTCTTTCCAGCTGTGAAGCTGCCACATGTTTTATTCACCAAGCTCTTGTTCTGCAGGAAGTGTTCGGTGATGAACAAGAGGGGCACAGAGCGGCAGAGATTGGCGAAACAGCCACGAAGAAGAAGAGGGTACCCAGATTTGAGGAGGTTGAGGAGCCAGAGGTGCTTCCTGGCCCTCCCTCAGAAAGTCCTGGCATGCTTACCAATATGCAGGTTGGTTCTGAGAATCCTGTTTCAGCGATTGTCATCCAAATGTTTTACCAAATCGTGGATGCAAAAAGTTTTCTGATCTGGTAGCCCATCACACAGTGAACAAAAGCAGAAACGAAAGCAGCATTGCCTAAAATCGGTCGCATGTACGGAAAGTCGCTGTCTAACTTCTTTCAGTGTTATACCCTTTACTATTCAGGGGGCACCGCAGCGATGCACTCACTGGAACAAATTTACTGGATTAACATTGATTTAAATAGAAATGGGTGCCGATTTCACTGATTGGTTGAGGACACTTCCATAGTATAATATGCAAAAGAGGTTTAAGATAATGAGATGTACATTATAGATTTAATTTAGTGTGCACTGCATGTACTGATGTGATTTAAGGTTGTATGTTGTCAATCTGGATGTTTATATTCTTTATAACCTCATTTGGTTCATCACAATGTGATTCCCCTCCACAGATAAAGCAGTTGATGGAGAAAGCCACGCGGCAAATAGAGGAAAGGAAGAAGCAACTCAGTTTTACATCACCTGTATCCCAGGTGAGAGACATGATGCTTTATCTCTATAAAACTTTTGCCGTTTGTCCACCCATGACATCAAGAATAATACACACCTCTGAGCACTTCACATTCGAATCCATGCGTGTTTATACAATTTATCATTTTTAATCATAAAATACATATTGATATAAACAGCGAGCCGATTCCTAAAACTGTTTTCTGTAATTAGATTGTTAGAGAAGCCGGAAACCTGTTACTCAGCAATCAGCGTTTATGAATTATTTTTTTTTGACTACATTACATGATTTTACTTTCAATAAATGCATTTATGAATTGAACCTTGTTTTTTTTATTGTAGTGTGTTTGTGCGCATTTTATAAATCAATAAGATTTGAGAGGGTGGAAGATGTGTAACTGTTCTCCACCACGCGTGGTACCTAATAACACCGGTTTCCCTTGATTTATTCACTGTGATGCTACCCTGTCGAACCTTATTGCTTTGTTATAAATCCATATTTATACTTTTTAATACCCTCCACTGTTGCTCTCTCCAGTCCAGGGTGCCCTCAGACTCCTCTCAGTCGATAGCGTCTGGTCTGCGGGCTGTACTTTCTGGCTCAGGAGGCCCAATACCTGGTGCTCATTCCATCGGGCCCTCGCAGGCCGCCAGCTTCATGAACGATGCTATTGAGAAGGCGCGTAAGGCGGCCGAACTTCAGGCTAAGATTCAGTCCACGCTGGCTCAAAAACCGGGCATCCTGGGAACCCTGAACAACACCGGGCCGCATAATTTGGTGGCCCTTGCGAACCTGCACGCCATGGGCATCGCGCCGCCGTAAGTGGGCACAGTGCAAACACTGACAAATACACTGAGACAAAAGTATTGGGACACCGACTGTTCCGTTTATGTGCTTCTGATTTGTTTACAACGTGTCGTCATTCTTCTTGAAAGGCTTTCTACAATGATTTGAAGTGCTTTTAAACTTTACTATAACAATCATGTCTTTACAGACCTTGCTTCATGGGCCCAGTTATGCTGTAATAGAAAAGGGTCTTCCCCAAACTGTTCTTATAAAGTTGTAATGTTTCATGATGCCTGTTTTGGTAGTTGTTGTTTTACCCTATGGCAGTGAGAGTTTTATCACTAATTTTGTCCTCGTTTTTGGACTTTTCGTCATTTTATGTATTTGTCGATGCGTTCATCCAACAGGAAGGTGGAGGCCCGTGAGATCTCGAAGCCAACGCCGCTGATTTTGGATGAACTGGGACGGACTGTGGATGCCAGTGGGAAAGAGGTGGAGCTCACTCATCGCATGCCCACACTGAAAGGTAACGTCCAGACGGCGGATGGAGAGAAGGGGGTTTGGATGTAGTCCTGATCAATGATCGTTTTTATCCCTTCTGATTCGCAGCAAACATCCGGGCCGTGAAGCGAGAACAGTTCAAACTCCAGCTAAAGGAGAAGCCCACAGATGACATCGAGTCTACGTCGTACTTTGACTTCAGGATGGCTGCTGTCCCAGCGCAGAGACAGAGGAGGACCTTTAGGTTCCACGAGAGGGGGCGCTTCGAGAAAATCGCCCAGAGGATACGCACAAAGGTTTGTGGCCGATACATTCTAAATGGACTTGATTTTTAAAAAAAAAAGTAGTTTTTGGATCCTTTTTTAAGTCATTTATGTTTTCAAAAAACTTTTTCGAAGCAGTTTTTCAACTTTTTAATTCTTCGTTCATCATATTAAAGTTTATTTACTCACCTTTTGGCCCTGTTCTCTCAGACCCAGCTGGAAAGACTGCAGATGGAAATCGCACAGGCAGCAAAGAAGACTGGGATTCAGGCGTCAACCAAACTGGCTCTAATTGCCCCGAAGAAGGAATTCGGTGATAGTGAGGTGCCAACCACTGAGTGGTGGGACTCCTTTATCCTGCCCAACAACATTGAAATGTATGTTTTATGAATTTCAGCAGATATAAACACTATTAAACACCAGTCCATCTGTTTCTCTACATACTGTTTCAGCCTCTTTACCCTGCTTTCTAATGATTAGGACCCCCATTAAGTGGGTAATACATGCAACATGGTGGTGTGTTACGGTGTTGCTGTTTAAGTTTTTAAACCCTGTATCGCCTCACTGTGGACACCTTTTTGATGTAAGTTAAAGACAGTAGATCATATGTTGCTGCACAGTTTGTGATTACAGGATGCTGCACCACCATCATGCCTGTGTCACTACAGTAATGAGAATCATCCACCACCCGATAATAAAAAAATTCATCTACTTGTTTTTGTATCTCAGTTCTTTGCTGACTGATGTAGACAAGTTAGAGTTCCATGGGATCACAAATTTGGTGGAGCATCCAGCCCAGATGGCACCTCCAGGTACAAACCTGTTGACTTGATTGACTGCAGGACCACCTAACCGTTAGATTCCATGCCATTGACTAGTTTCTGTCTCTTATTCTTTCTTAGTGGACGGCGACATGCCGGTGACACTGGGTGTGTATCTGACGAAAAAGGAGCAGAAGAAACTGAGGAGACAGACGCGACGCGAAGGACAGAAGGAGCTGCAGGAGAAGGTCCGACTTGGCCTGATGCCCCCACCGGAACCTAAAGGTAAACTGGCTTCTCCACAAACCTTTTGAAGGCTAATATAGCAGCAGCTAATTTAATTGTAAAATACAAAAAATGCAGCGTAAGTTAAGTTCCTAACTTGTGCTTATTGATGCTTAGAATTTTTTTTTTCCTCTATAGATTCAAGGAATATGGCTTAAAATGCTTTAATTTAATGGGTTAATAGGCCCCGCAGTCTTTGTAGTTTGTTCATACGTCATACGTAACGTTGATAGTGGACAACAAGCCGAGAAATTAAAGCAGATTAAGTGCAGTCATTCTGAGACTTTGATTAGTTTCCACTGTGTGTGTTGGCAGTACGTATTTCTAACCTGATGCGTGTGCTGGGCACGGAGGCGGTTCAGGACCCCACCAAGGTGGAGGCGCATGTGCGAGCGCAGATGGCGAAGAGGCAAAAGTGAGTGTTTATCATGTAGTGTTTTGGTCCTAGTTGAAGTTCATTTTCTTCTATAAGCTCGAGATCATCATTGTTTATTCTTGAAGGGCTCATGAAGAGGCGAATGCGGCACGTAAGCTCACAGCGGAACAGAGGAAAGAGAAGAAGGTGAAGAAGCTGAAGGAGGACCTGAGTCAGGGGGTGCACATCGCCGTCTACAGGTAACACGAGAGCACCACATCTATAGTGAATGTGACCTTGTGTCATGGCTTCCCTTAAATAATGCACCAATTTACAGAATGTTCCAGAGTGTATCTGATGAACAATTAAAGATCAGAAACCTCATTATATTTATTATTACACACACAACTATATAGACAGAATAAAGTCATTAAACTTTATGTATGTCATCAAGCAATCGTCATGGATGCCGGACAACTACCGGCTTTTAACTATGTAGAACCAATTTGGGGAAGGGCTCTATCCTGTTCCAGCATGTCCATAAAAGTAGTTATTTGTAGAGCAGGATGGGAGCTGACCTCCTGGATTAATGGGCCAAATAAATATATATACAGAAAGACTTTTTAGGGGAGTAGAAGTTA
>JAOUQT010044957.1:0-10985 GCA_025769995.1 Xyliphius kryptos
CCCCTGGATGGGCATGGGGAAGCCCCCCACGACCCTCATAAAGGAATAAGCGGAAGATGAATAAATAGCATACTGTCTTATTTCCATTTATAGTACATAATTTAAAACAATTTTCACAGATGCCTCATCAACAAAGATGAATTAAGGGTGAAAGTACTATAAAAGAAGGTTACAAGTATGATTAAGTACAAAATATATACAAATGAGATACTATGTACGTGGTATCTTTTTGTATATTTTGTACTTAATAATACTGTAATGTATTTCTTTTTTATTGTACTATATTGTATTTTCGATGTATTCTATATTCAGTTCAGCAAAAACAGATTTAAGGACCGGAATTACCTATTTGATAATATTGCATAAACAGTGTTTTGTTGTTATAAAGGTTTTCACTGCATTGCATTGTTTTTACTCTTTATTGTCTTAATAACCTTAATGATTTGTTTTAATATAGATATCAATGAATGTGAGCAAAGGGAAACATGCCAGCATGAATGTATGAACACACAAGGCAGCTACAGGTGTATGTGTCCACCTGGATATCGCTTAATGATTAATGGAAAAACCTGCCAAGGTAGGGCAACGTTCTAAAACCTGGACTATTTTTCAAGTTCCAAACTTGAACATGTGTAATGTTCGCTTTCTAAACCCTCTGTGCAGATATTGATGAGTGCTTGGAGCAGAATATTCAGTGTGGTCTAAACAGGATGTGCTTCAACACGAGAGGCAGCTACCAGTGCATTGACACACCATGTCCACCAAACTACAAGCGAGACCCAGCCTCAGGGTAAGAAAAAAAACGAATCTGCAGCATTTTTAGAATAGGGATATTTTAATTCTTAGCTAATTAAAGAAATCATTAGCCTGACATTTCCTATCATTTTATTACTAATCAGCTTTGTTTTTGCTCAGCTTTTGTTTAAAGAACTGTCCAGCCAACGACCTTGAGTGCACCATGAACCATTACGCACTGGAGTACAAGCTACTGTCTTTGCCGTTCGGTATAGCCGCAAACCAGGACCTGATTCGTCTGGTGGCCTACACTCAGGACGGTGTGATGCACCCACGTACCACCTTTTTAGTTGTGGACGAAGATAATACACTTCCCTTTGCCCTGCGTGACGAGAACCTGAAGGGTGTGTTGTTTACTACCCGCCCTTTACGAGAACCACACACGTACCGTATGAAGGTGCGTGCTTTGTCTTATAGCACTGATGGGGCAATTGAGTACCAGACCACCTTCATTGTGTATATTGCTGTATCAGCTTATCCCTACTGACAGCACTTTATGTAAAAATGCCAATTTTGCTTTGTGTGTACGCGTGTGTGTGTGTGTGTGTGTGTATGTATGTGTGTGTGTGAGATAAAGAGGATGTAATTACACTTTTAGTTATAAATCCACCACTTGAAGATCATTTTTAAGGCCTCATAGAGTGAAGGCAGGTGATCAGTAATAAAAGCGGGCCGAGCATAAATACCTGGAGCACACCAACAACAGACAGCTTTACCTGTGGCTGGACTCCATGGTGAAGCCTGAGGTTTGTAGGTCATATGAAGCAGAGATGCAAGCGAGGACAGATATGCATGTACATCTACCTAGTAACTTATTGCAAAGTGCTTTGAGAAACAGCATAGCGGCTGTGTTTTATTATTTGTTTAACAGAAAGATATTGAAGTAGTTTCGGTTGATCAGGTAGGAGCAGCAGCGTCGAGATTTTAAAAAGAATCAAATGAACATGCAACTCAGGTAAGCATTGCATTTCCATTATAGAGTATGGCATGTTTACCTTTGTGTATTTAGTTTGGAATCTCATCATTACATGTTAATATACAAGTAAATAAATTCATAATAAAAGATGTAATCTATTTTTTAAGACTTGTACAGACGCATCGGATTTTTATTCGGAAATATGTTTTGCTATTGTGCTGTATTCTGTAGAGCAAACAATAAATGTACCATCCACTACTCATTTGACCCGCAGAAGACCTTCATTTAACTAATTATCACAGAAAAAAATCACCAGTTTGTTAGATCGTATCTATAAACCTTTATTAATTCATTTCAAAAGCAAAACATGATATTTAGTAAGGCATTAAAACACCAGTTTGGTTTGATGAATGTTTTTTGGTCACTTGAATAAGAAACATTACTGCATCAGTAAGATATGTGCAATATTCAGACACAGAGGCAGGTGCAGATTTGCTAAAATATGTTAATATGATTATCAGTTACAGATAAGCACAGGGTCCCGAGTGGCATGATGGGAAAATGTCATGTTTGAATCTTTGTGATGTTATGCCGAGTCTTTAGGGCAGCAGTTTGAAAAAATGCGACAGGCTGGCTTGACATGCCCCAGAGGAAGCATTTGATAGACTTATGGTGTAGGGATTTAATATAAAAGTGGGGCAAAAAATATTTTTAGGCAGTAACAGCAAAAGTAAAATACCTTCTTAAATATGCAGTATTATCTGCAGTCCCTAAAATTTCATTTTGTTTCCATTTAGCTGTAAAATGTCACTTGGTCCACTTATAAAATGATTTAAATAAATTATCACTGAATTTTGTAGATTTCGCTCTAAATCCACTTTTTTTTATTTACTACTGACTGCCAGAAATCACCTCCAACTCTAAGCAACCACACATTTGGGTCATATTTGGTTTTTTATTGTATTTTCTAAATAAAAATCGGAAAACATTATCTGCAGCAAACAAACTTTTGCACAGTTCAGTGCAAAGTTTCTAAATTATTAAATTTTATATGAAACCAAAACAAATCTTAAAATGTGTTATGTGCAAAGGTACTCACATTCAACTAAGAACATTTTTAATTAGTAATTGGCATATTAAAAATACACAATCTGCACAAAAGTATTGGGACACCTACATTTTATACATAACAGGCTTTTTTAAAACTTTCTATTCATAATTATTTGTATAGTTGGTCCCTTTTTGCAACCTTAAGAGCACAGACGCATTCTCCATTCTAGTTTATCTCATGGGGTGGGTTTGAGGTTAGAACTTAGTAAAGCTGGGCCTTCCCCAAACTGCTCCCACAAGGTTGAAAGCACACAATTTTCCAGAATACGCTTCTGCCAGTTGGAATAACAAGAAACACCAGAGAGTAATGTCCCAATATTTGTGTCCACATAGTGCATGTCCATAGTAGTACCATTCCTGATACTGACATGAATGAACAAATTTAAGTAGGGGTTTAAGAGCTTTTGTATAAAACTATAAATAAACCCTGTCTGGTCACATCCCAAATGCATTATTATATCTTTTTTTTTTTTTTTTAATGCTCCTAGATTCACTTTACATGTACAAGAATGTTTAAATTATTTTTTAAAGGCGATTTTTCTAAATAAATTTGTTCAGTTTGTATTTTATTAAAGTGGGTCACGACTTAATGACCATGAGATAAATAAACCCCATCTGGCCACATCCCAAATGTACAGTATTATTTATGTCTCCATGTTAAATAAGGTATAACTGGATCATTGTTTTAGCGCATGTGATATTTTACACTTTTGCAAATAAATTCCATGACAGATCATTAATCTATAACAGATTTCTCTTATTGGGATTTATCTGTGTTCAGTTGAAATGTTCACTGCATGCAAGTGAGTTCCAAAACCGAACCCCTTCAGTACACGGTCACCTGTATGTGTGAAACACATTACTAATGACCTTTGGTTGTTTAGGATGCTGACTTGGCATTAGGACCTGAAATGGCTGAACCAGAAACGCAGTATATAATGTAGCATACGAACCGTAGTCCTGCGCAGAGACAGACAGAGGTAACAAAAAAATGATAATAAAAACGTGACCATAATGCACTGTTTGAGGTGGTAGAACTTCCTGAGAAAACCTACCAGACACTGACGGCACCAGTAATCGGATTAGTATGACGTATGCATGTGTACGCGTGTGTGAGACCACATCAGATACAGGAAGGAATAGACGGTCTGAACGTAATTACTGAAAAGCTTGAGCGAAATCAGCTCAGAGTTGTTCGCAGCACCATTTAGATATCTTTGTTCTGAATGCACCAGCAGGCATAGCGTCTCCTGTGGTTTTCTCGTCATGCGGTGGAGCAGCATGTGGTTACACTGTTTTTCTAGCGGTCAGTACTCTGACGATGCAGCCCACTCCTCCTATAGCCAAAGCCTGTAAGAAAAAGTCGTTTAATTCTGTTCTCCATCAAAGCAATAGGCACATGGTGTGGCATTACTGTGAATAAATCACGGGAGGGAGGGGTTGATGTAATTTAGTTAAAATAATACACAACCTCGAGTGCATTATTGCTATTATAAAATGGTTACAAATGCACTATAGTAAAAAAGCATTAACGCATTAATTAAAAATATTATTATCATTAATAAACTGGTCTTCCGTGATCTAGTCCAGTTTTTAGAGTGAACATTGATTGCTGAGTAACAGGAGACCGGTTTCTCGAACAATCAAAAATTGCAATCTGGTGGCCAAATTACAGAACACTTTATAAACAACAGCTGCAACAGGCTCAGTGATCAGTATTTATATTAATCTGTATTTGCATTTATGGTACATTTATGTACAATATTTAATTGTATGTCACATATTTATACGAATGTGTAGCGCCTCATTATATCCAATCACCAATTTTATTTTTAGCTGTGAAATCGTTGGTGCCAATAGTTCGGAAACGGAGGTCAGATTGGATATTCCTCACTGCACGACAAAACACTGACCTCTACTGGCAGTACAGGATAATAACATTTAGGCAATTGTGAATGAAAAGTGGTGGCAAGTTCTACAACCTAGCTGGATTTATAAATAAAATGTGTAAAAATCTTAAAGTGCACATTTGGGTAAAATAACCATCTGCAACTATGTAGTAATCTTAAGATTATTATTTAAAATATCTGTGCATTGTTAGTTAACGAAGCATGCAGTACCTTTTCGTGCCACTGCAGTAAAATGGCACTGCTGTTTTCAGACGGTCGCTCGAAGCCCTTGTAGATGTATTTCATCAACAGGTCCACGCCGTTTTTGTCCAAAGACTGCACTCCCTTTTCAATGTCGCTTGCTTTGAAAGAGCTGAGCACCTTAAGGACCAGTCCTTCAGCACGATCCTACGGGAACACAGGAGAGCACCAATGACGTCACGGTAATCAGATTTCTTTACATGATAGTATTACAGATTCTCAACTGGTGGTTCACAACCCAAAATTGGGTCGGGGACACGTTCTGGGCAGCTTGTAAAAAATAAATGCATTTTTTTTTTTTTAGTATTCCCAAACTAGGCCCAAAAATTTAATTGATTAAGTCACTAAAGTGTCTTAAGGGTAGTGCACATGCAGCCAGAATCTTTATGTATCTGTAAATGCAATTCATATCCAAAAAGTTGATGCTTGGATAATAAGGAGCAAAGATTTATCAGTGTATTATTCTCTTGACGTACCTTGACATTCTGATTCTTTGTGTTGATTGGTGGGTTTTTAAGCACCGCCTGCAATGCTCCCATCAGGTTTCCTTTACAGGTGGGAGTTAAGAAAACTACAAATCCACAATGCTGTGCATATTTCATTGTGTATATACATGTTCAATGACTTAATGAATATCCAGCGCTAATGTGATAAGCATCTCTGTTGTCTCATAATAAGATCCAGAAGCAGGGTTCATTCTGTGAGTGTTGTGTCTTCAAGTTTCGTTTGGATGCTTCAGGTTTCTTTCCAAAACCATGTAAGTGATGTGACTGCTCATTAATTATCTGTATAATTGACATGTGACTGACCGCCAACCTGTCCAGGGTGTTTCTTCACCCCACAATTTAAATGATTAAAGCATGTTATTTGCTAAACCAGAAGGTAATACTTTTATTTCCTTAGTCTTCTGTAGAAACTTTTAACACTGCATGTTTAAAACTAGAAGGAGATTTAGAGGATTTCTTGTTTAAGTATAACTAGATTAGAGGGAAATAGTGACATTAAAAAGAAACAGGAAATAAGTTTTCGTGTCTCAGAATTGACTTATATGGAAATGCAATCTACTTCCTCTTATAAAATCAGCAGATTAACTGCTGTTTAAATCACCACCCCGTATCTCATTAACTATGATATTCCAGTGTGTTGGGTTTATACAGTTCAACCGAAAATGATTTGATAATTAATTAGGTTTAAAGATTATTTACTATAATCTAAACTGTATTATGAACAATCAGCCAAATGAAATATGTGTAATGATTACCTGCTGATATGTAACTGGAATAATGTGTAACTGCATGTCATCTGTCAGTAATTACTTGAGAGATTTTGAAAAGAGCTATTTTAGGAATGTGCACATGAGGCATGTCGGAACAGCCACCTCTGGTTAAAATCATCTGCACGGAAAGTAAGGAGGTGTTCTGTGGTTAAGTGCTAGCAAAATAAAGGGATTTCTAAAACCTGGTGTGTGCATAGCTTCACAGAAGCTGGGTTTAGCTCATTATTAAATAAAAAGATCTGCAAAATTAATCAATTTCAAAAATGCAGGACAAAAAGGTCTCAAGTCCATAATTGTTTGTGAAATGTGGATTGGAATGTTTAATCTGTGATTGAATTAAATAAATTACTCGTTAAAGTATCCACTGAATTCAAATGAGCATAATGCTTTTTAGCTCCAGTCTAAAGGAATGTTGTTTAATTTTTATATGTATTTATTCACACATGAACTCTTTTTGTTTTTTTTATGTCAAATTTTGCTGCAAGAGCACAAACAAAACAGTTTTTTTTTCTTGTGCAAATAGACCACAAGGTGGAAATCTGACATCATTCAAATGTGTTTGGTTTTATTAAAAATGCCACTCTAAATTAATTAAATTAATCATTAGTTTGCCTTTGATTGGAGAACATACAACATTAGCATATGAGGTCATTTTATCCAAAGCGACTTACAAGGGTCCCAACTCGATGGTCGGCGTCCGAACCGAGGCCCCCCATGTTCAAGGGCCCACACGGACGGTTTTGATGACCTTGGGATTCGAACCCCAACCTCCAGATTGCTGTGCCTCACACAGGCAATTCTAGGCTTGAGATTAATAAACCAGCCTTGTGACCTTAAGGTCTCCGGTTCGATTCCCAGTCCCAACAAGTACTATGGCTGAAATGTGCTCCGGGAATGTGTACTCACTTATCGGTGTGTGTTTCACTGTACGGATGGGTTAAATTGCCCTGTATAGTGTGTGTATGACTGTCGGTGAGTGTGTACCCAGTGATGGATTGGCGTCCTGTCCTAAGTGTATCTGCCCAGCGCCCGAGACATTCTCCCCTGGATGGGCATGGGGAAAATCACCACGACCCTCATAAAGGACTAAGCGGGACATAATGAATGAATGAATGAATACTGCAATGTTTTAAATCACAGTTCTGGCCTCCCACTTGTCAGACACAATAGGATGAATGATCTCATCGCAACCACCGCGACAGCGACCTCTAGTGCCACAACCCTGCTTTGCAGGAACCCTGTCTATGGTGCTTAAATCTCATCATGTTAATGGTCCTTGTTGAAACTCGGGGAGAGGAACCATAAAAGGAGTGCATACATGAGCATGCTCCAATTACAAAGCTAAACGTCAACAGGGCTGAGTAATCCTCGACAGAAAAGCACATTACTTATCACCAGCTGCCTTGTTCTTCAATATTAAGAGTGCATTTGCTTTTGTATATTCTTTGAAGTATCATTTTATAGGGAGTACAACGGAATTTGGGACACAGCCATTATCATACCAACCCTGAAGCAAGCATTACATTACACTAATACCTCAGCTATACAGCGATCTGCTGAACTAAAGCTGTTCTAGATGAACTCAGATGAAGAAAATGGTTTGTATTAAAAAGGGCAGCAGCAGTTAAAAGGATATTGTCTGATCAGAGAATCCACTTCTGCTTCATCCGGACCCAGCTGGTTTTCTCCTCCATCCTCCTCGTCCACAAACTTATTCTCGTCGTATTCATCTACGTCCACTTTGCGGAATCGATCGGACACCGTGTTTTTGGACATGATGCAGGCGAAGAGCAAATAATCTGCCGATGAATCCACGCGCTGTTGAACATAAACTGTACAGATCCGCTATGCAGCTGGACGCGCACTTCCTCATCCACACAGCAGCAACATCCAATCACTTCCTTATCTGGACGCCCTCTAGCGGCAGGAACTCGTATCCAAGAGTCGACTCCACTGATTCCATTTTCTGATAACAGGGAGAGTCGAGGTGAAAGAGTTGATTGGAAGAATCGGATGAACTCGAGCGTCTATGGACTTCAAAAATATGGAATATCATGGAAAATGTGTTTGATTTTCATAATTCCATTAAAAATAAAATTCTATAGATTATAGATGGGATTTCGTAGGGTTGTGGGTTCAAATCCCAGGTCCACTGAAGTTACCAATGTGGGGCCCTGAGCAAGACTTCTAACCCACATTGCTCCAGGGACTCTGCATGTAACTCTGTGTCCTGACCCCAACTATAATTTGGGATATTTGTAAGTCGCTATGGATAAAAGTGTCTGTTAAATGCCCAAATGCAATTCAGGTCCCACAATTTAAACGATTTAAAGTATTTATTTGTTTATTTTTTACATAACTTTCAGCCCATAAAAACCCATGAAAACATTTGTTCATTCATCGTCTTCCATTTCCTCATGCCCATTCAGGAAAAACATTTCGGGTGCTGGGCAGATACACCTAGGACAGGGCGCCAATCTATCTCTGGGCACACACTCACTCAGCCACACACACAAACACACACTATACAGGACAATTCAGAGCATTCAATTTACCTTGAGCCCATGTTTTTGGAGTCTTTGTGGAGTTGCAGATTTTATCTTCCAGCAGACCCTGGCCAATGCCACCAGAAGCACCAACACCATGTTCGACGCCCATGCCATCACAGTGTTTGACTGGTCAGCCAACTTGGCATACCTAAACCAAACTGAGAATCCATGGGGTAGACTGTTGTGATGACCATGGATTTAAGAAAGCAGAGTTTACCAACACCTGCACCAGGCATTGCACCCCAAATCATGACTGACTGGAGATTCATTTTAAAAAACTTTGACACTTTTTTTATCGTGTTTATTTTATTTTTTTTAATTATTGTTGTTTTTTGTGCTGTCTGATATTCAGGTTTGAGCAATACAAATGTAACTTTTGTCATGCCAATAAAGCTTTTAAATTGAAATTTAAATTGACAGTATGGAATCGAACCAACACATATGAGCCGAGTTACAATTTGGTTCTTTTGATTCTGGAACCAAACATTTTACAAGTCAGTCTGATGTTTTGTTGCCATGTCTGTGTTTATCCTCCATAATTAGGTTATACAGCTCTAATTTGTTCCTATGTTTTCTTTTTGGATGAAAATAGTAGATCTGAATACAAGCGTTTGCTAAATGACTTAATGTAAATGTAATGTAATTTAAATCAGGGACAAAAATCACAAGGGTAAGCGTCATCTCCTTACACCCCCACAAAAACAATACAAACTGTAAACATGAATATATAATGTTACATAAAATATGAACTAAATAAAATTGAGCTTATTGTAGACGCAATAAAATTATGTGTCTAGGTTGACGAGTTAATATCCCCCCCTCTGCGTGTCTAAATGGTTTGGTCCACAGCCTGCCCTCAGTGTTTGGACCTGTGTGTCGTTACCTGCTGTTTCTCTTTAAACATTTTACCAAAGTTTACTTTAATTTAAAAAACAATTTAATTATATTTTGCTTAACTTAAAGCTTTCAAATTGAATAAAACACATTTACGGTTTTAAGCAGAGGTTAGTCCGCTCCGATACGTCGTGGTTAATTGTACCTCTTTTAATTATGTAATTCAAACTTTAAATAATTATGTAAATAGAAACATAAGATCCACTAAATATCACATTTTAATAGAGTTTTAATCATTTTATTTGTTAAACCTTTCAGACAAACAGTACATTTAAAGGTACATTTATTTATATTTATTTTATTGCATATTGTTACAATTAATAAATGTTAAAATATAGTACATAATTAAGTAGCCTTACACTTGATTGCATACTCATCCATGGCTTGTTTTTAAGACCACAAAAATAAGTAAACATTTGAATATTTGGTCTTAATTTTGTTATTTATTTATAGTTGTGCTTGTAATTCTGTAATTCTTTCATTCATTTATTATTTTCCACTTAATCCTGTAGTAGGCTCTCGGTTGGGTTCCCCATGCTCATCCAGGGGGCGCTGGGCAGATACACCCAGTACAGGGTGCCAATCCATCGCTGGGCACACATTCACACATCCACACACACAAACATTCCATATACGGGGCAATTCAGAGCATTCAATTTACCTGAAATCCATGTTTTGGGAATGTGTGAAGAAACCGGAGAACCCGGAGGAAACCCACGCAGACATGGGGAGAACAAGGAAACAAGGATTTGATCTGGGAATTCACAGCGCTGAAAGAATGTGCTAACCACTAAGCCACCGTGCCGCCATATATCTGTAATTAAAACTGTGTTTTTGTAAAGCTAATATAGAATACGAAGATTAGACATACTTAATTTATGTGGGAAAATTAGTTCTAAGACCGTCTTCATAAAATGTTTTCTATTAAGATTCTGTAAGATAAAATACAGCATTTCTTTTCAGATGCTGCTGGCTACAGTCGGTCATTGTAAAACCACAAAGTGCATCTATATGGTAAGTGGAAGTGATAAAATGAAAAAAATGAGTGTTGCATATTGTTGGGCAATCAATGTAAAGGTTGGGGATTTCAGATCCCAGGTCCACTAAAGTTACCTATGTGGGTCCTTGAACAAAGCCTTCAACCCTCATTGCTTGAGGGGTGCTGTATTGCAGACTAGTGTTTAACACATTCTCTCAGCGCTGGGTATTCCCGGTTCTAATCCCAATCTGGGTGGAGTTTACATGTTCTCCCTGTGTCTGCGTGGGTTTCCTCCGGGTTCTCCGGTTTCCTCCCA
>JAOUQT010044966.1:0-10985 GCA_025769995.1 Xyliphius kryptos
CCCCCCCCCCCCAACACTGAGGATGGAACCGTCCACCTACAGCACGCAGTTTCCCCCTAATCCCGCTCGGACAGCGCGCTCAGGTGAGTCTCGATCTCCGACTGCGACAAGATCCTGAAACGCAAACATCACCACAAAGCATTAAAATCATTCTCTGTGCCCCCCCCCCCCCATTCCTCTCTGTCGATGAGCCCTGTCATGTGTGGGAGGAGTCAGCTGTACTCACCTGAATTTGGGCTCCTCTGTGGTAACCACGCCCACTTCCAGCTCTGAGGGTTTGAAGTCGATGGATAAGACGGTGGAGAGACAGCTGATTGCGGTCTGTTGGATCAGAGGTCAGTGAGTTTCAGGTGGTTCTGTAAACGCTGAGGCTCGTGTGAGGTGCACGTTTACCTCCACGGTCTGCTGGAAGTCCCACTCCAACTTCTTCTTTACCTTCTTCTCCAGGAAGCTGGTGGCTTCTGTCTGTTTGACTCCGGCGGCGGTGGCTTTAAACCCACAGTAATAACCAGCCGGGTCACACTTATAAACCTGCGGCCCAAACTCCTCATCCATCGCCACCACGATCATACCTAACACACACACACACACGTACGTTATGGTGTGTAGTTGCAGTAGAGTGGATGGTGCTGGTGGTGTGTACTGGTGGTGTGTACTGGACTTACAGCAGCCCAGCGGTCTCATCTCTGCGTTCTGTGTGTAAACCTGAGAGATATCAGCGATCCTCTTACACAGCATGTCCACCGGAATCTCATATCCGTACTTATACTGCCAATTAGCAGCTTCATAACGAGCTCTCTGCACCTGAGACCTGCTGTCCGCTACACACACACACACACACACACACACACTTAAAAAGACTAACAAACAGAACTCAAGTTTAAAAACCCTAAACTTTCCCCTGAACCTGAACCGATCCCTCTTGGGGAGGTACACTGTGCCCCATCAGCGCCTCACCCGTCATCCCCGTCATCACACAGCCGATGTTGTCTGTTATTTTGAATAAGTGGGAAACTGTGGCGGCATCCAGAAGTTTATCCTGCATAATCACAGAGAGAGAGAGAGAGAGAGGTATAAGAGGAGTGCTTTACCACTGGGCAGTGGATCAGACACATTATAACGGTGTCCATCCCAACACTCACCGGAACTTTCTTCTGAGTGACGACAACGGCGCAGTTCTTCCCTCGAACCGCTACTGAGGTCAGACCTCCCTGATTGATGGCTTTAAAAGCGTATTCTGTTAAAGAGCAGAGTGGACATCATACAACTGAGATGACCGGTCAGCAGGATTACATCATCACCTGATCACCTTCATCTCAAACATCAATAAGAGAACGTTTTTCCTTCTCCTTTATGTCTCTGATTTCAGCAGTTTGATCAGATACAGTTTGTAACGCTGACACAACATTTATCAAACCTGCTTTGTTATTATGATCTTTCCACAACAAAAACTATTTCTTTGAAAAAGCTAAAAACCAAACTAAACAGGGGGCTCTATAAGTCCAGCTATAGGAACCCTAAATAAAGTCCCTGCGTCTCCCTCTCTGTGGGTTTAATCAGAGGAGATCATATAATCTGATAGCAGGTGGAACCGCAGGAGTAAAAGCAGAGCTCCTCATCAGTAACGCAGCAGACGCCCGACCTCAGCGTTCTTACAGCAGAAGTGAAAGGACTCAGATGAACACACACCATGGAAACACCAGGACTGACATAAACACTCGGATCGCAGAGAACCCATTAAGATTATTCTGTATTAGAACATCACACAACGCCGGGTCACCAGTCAGAGGAGAACCTGCAAAGCAACAGCAGGATCTGCACGGCCAGGTCAGTTGGGTCATTCAGAGGGAACTATAAACCCTTTACAGAGATGGACCCAAGAAGACCTGCTGAACAACGAGATCCACAACCAGAACCTCATCATTTACTTTTAGCAGACGTTTTCATCCGAAGCGACTTACACACGAGAGAACACAACAGTAAGTGTTTGTTGTTGTTGTTGTTTACGTGGCGTAATGGTTCAGATTTTTCACTGAGGGAAAAACATAATAATTTTTGAATAAGTGATGGCTTTGAAGTTTATATATTTCAGATTCCCGTGTTCTATACAGAGTGAGGTTTGTAACGATGAAAATGCTTTCAAAGACCCCAATTCCTCCGAGGCTTTGTGTTGTGTTGGATGGAGGACAGAATCAAACGTGGGAACGTGAGCGCTCATCCACAGACATGACCGTAACAATGACGCCAAGTTTCAGTCTTGTAGAGTCTCGGGAGGCGGGAGAGTTAGTGCTGAGGCCGTGAGAGCTTTGGTGTTTTAGGGTATAGATGTTTCAGTGTCTATTTACCCCCCAGTTAGTGAAAACAACAACAATGGTGTCCTTCTTGGTCGTCTCCCATTAAGTCCACTTTGGCTCAAACGATGACGGGACGTGAAATCTGACACTGATGTTCCTTGAAGATCACCTTCAATCTCTTTAGAGACTTTTCTGGCGCTCATCATTCATATTCTTCATATTTTGGCTTCGTTGTCAGTTCTCATCCTGCAGCCGTGTGCAGGGAGGTCGGCTACAGTCCCATAGATCTTACATTTCTGAATAATGTGTGCGGCTGTAGTCTCAGGAACATCAAGCTGTTGGAGACGTTCTTCTGAGCTTTACCTTTAACATGCTTCTCTATCCTTCTCTTTCTAATCGACGACTTTCTTTCACTACCTCAGGTCCATGTTGAGTGTGGTACCCACCACGTCACCAAACAATCACAGTGACCCCCATAGACCTTACATGCCCCCACTGACTGATTACAGGATTGCAGACATTGGTGATGCCAATGAGTGGACACGTCTTGATTGACCATATCCCTTTGGGTGCCATCGTTTCTGTACAGGCCTGTTTAATCAGTTTTTTTTTTTAAATAATTCTGTTGGAGCAGGGTTAAAAAACAATGTCTGACTTCTATTTGTTCATTTTAATTAGATTTAATTAATTTCTGTGACCATTGTGTTTTTTTCTTTCATTGACTGAAGGGTGCCAACCATTTGGTCCTCTCATACTATGCCACTTTACCCTTTTAATAGTTTCTACTTTCTAAAAATTGGACTATATTTCTTTTTAAAAAGAAGCCTTAATAATATAATAACCGATCTGGGTGGGTTTTCTCCAGGTTCTATGGTTTCCTCCCAAAGTCCAAAAATATGGATTCCAGGTAAATTGAACGCTTTAAATTGCCCTGTATAGTATGTATGTGTGTGTGTGTGTGTGAGAGAGAGAGAGAGAGAGAGAGAAAGTGAGTGCCCAGCAATGACTTGGCACTCTGTCCTGGGTGTGTGTAGATGTCTAGTGCTCAAGATGTTCTCCCCTGGATGGGCATGGGAAACCCCACCCCCATCGTAGAGGAGTAAGTGGAAGATAATGAATGGATGAATGAATAGTAGCTTTATTCTTTATTAAAACATTGAAAATGGAGCTTCTGTGAGTGTTAATTCCCCCCAGGAGATTAATAAATAAATAACATTAATAAAGTATTCGGACTGATCTTCAGCAGCAGGATCAGGATCTTCTCCACATCTGGATCCGGTCTCACTGATGTTAGTCTCTGAGATCTGACGCCGTGTCCAGATTTGGATCCGAACTCGGAACCTGTTGGTCTCGTGATGCTTTAAATCTCCTAAACCTCTCTCATATAACAGCTGCACGTGTTTACTTATTAAAGACACCGCGGGGTTTGTGTTTATCACTGAATCTCAGAACTACAAGCCGATATTTAAACATTATTTCATTACAAACATGCTGCTCTGTGTTAGCACGGTGGCTAACCGAGCTAGCGTGATCACCATGACCCACAGAACAGCAGAAGACCATGACAAAAGCCGACACGTTTCCTTTACTGTGATGTTATTCTGCAGACGCTCTGCTTCAGAAGTTACTTTCAAAACATTTTGCGACTGCTACGTTAGTTGAACTGATGCTAATGCTAACTGTGGCTGATGACTGAGCATTTAGACTTTCGCTTTGTAAACACAGTAAAGAGCTTGTTTAAGAGCTCGGATTACTCACCGACTTGATAAAGTCTTCCCTCTGGAGAGAAGATAGTAATGTGTCGGTCAAATCCTGCACTCGAACCCCGGGACATCTTTATTATTTCAATAAGAAACGGCTTTACAAACAGCGCCGCCGGTCTGTTATTCAATTCCAACCTGACTTCGGATCTGCCCGCCCCCTGCTTCAGGATTGGTTGATTCGCAGAGCGCTACGCTTATTAGCCGTTGACAGTGTTTATTATCCACAGACGAATTGCTGCGCTAGAAAAATTACGCATTAGGCCAATCCACAGCCAATGGGCGGGATTATGAAGGAATACGGGTAGAATCAAAACAGAACACCATTTTGCAAGTAATTCATTTGCTTTGCGCATGCGCGCCATAAGGACTTCAGCGTATGCGTCATCTTAAAGTTACGCCGCATTGTGCGACAGGCGTTCAAAAGTATGTGAGCATCCAACATTATAAATATCCATCCATCTATTATCTTACGCTTATTCCTCTACGAGGGTCGTGGTGGGGTTTCCCATGCCCATCCAGGGTAGAACATCTCGGGCGCTGGGCAGAGTGAGAATTGAATTGAGGACCTTCAAGTCACAAGGCTGGTTCCTTATCCTCAAGTCTACAACTGCCCACAATACCATAATACTGTAAAATAAATCCACCTATACCTATAAACGCCAAAGCCCTCACTGACTCACTCACTGCAGTTCCCTCAAGGCTGAAATTTGGCGTTGTGATTTCTTATCATGTCCTTGAAGGTTCGTTTGAGATCACCATAGAACATTCCGTATGGTGTTCTTGGAAAACCTCCTGACAATTCCTGTAAAAAAGCGAGCGCGTGGACGCCGTCATCCCAACTCACACTATATACATTCCAGATGTTTACTCGCCCCAAACCTCACTCTCTAATAATACCTTCATTCAAATATATAAACTCCAAACGGCATCACTCATTCAAAAACACTGCCTTTCAGCTTTCACGCTGTTAGCAGGTTCTCCCCGTAGCGCTGCACGCGTATTCTGATGGTGCAACAATAACATTGGTAATAAATTGCAAGCATTCCTGACAGGATGGTCCAATAAATCACTCTTGGTGAGGGAGTGGTTGCTCAGTGGTTAGGGTGTTGGGCTGTCGATCTGGAGGTTGTGGGTTCAAATCCCAGGTCCATTGATGTTACCGCTGTGGGTCCTTGAGTGAGACCCTTAACCCTCATTGCTCCAAGGCAGCTGTATGTACTTTGTGTTGTGACCCCAACCAAGTTGGAATATTTGTGAGTTGTTTTGGATAAAAGCGTCGGCTAAATGACCAAAAGTAAATCACTCTCACATGTTTCTTGTTTTTGTACATCGTATCTGTAATTAAGTTTGTACTGACTGAAAGTTTACTGTTGTACAGATTACAGAGTTCTCTAATCTTCATAATAAAGTTTTATTTGTTCTGCTCTGGACGTCCTGCTGCACAAACATCAAATCACACAGCAAACAGATCATGTTGGATTGATTTTATTGATCTGTACAGGGTGTTAATTACTGGGTGCTTTAGTCAGACACAGCCAGCTCTGAGGAACCTCGTAGGTGCTCCGCTCTGCTCCGGCCTCATCGTATGGAATGTGCCAGCTGGTCCTGGTGCTCTGCACTATTGTGTCAAAGGTTGTTGTTTTCTGTAACAGAGGGTTCACAAATGAAGGCTCTCGCAGTGACCTTGGAGACATGAACATTGATCAAACCTTGCTGGTGCGGACCTGAAAACGGACCCTTTTTCCTGGAGCGTAGCTGCTGATGACCAGCTGATGCCCCCGCTGCCACTTAAAAAAGAGGCGCCGGGTGGCGTGGTCAGGCAGACACGCCTTATGATCCCTCATCAGGTCCCGACTTACAAACTTACAGTGGTTCCCAGAATGCAGAGCAGCGTAGAGCAGGAAGGGGTCATCCTCCGAGCTGAGGTCAGAACAGAGTGAAATCAGTGAGAAGTGACATTGTACGTGCTTAATTACATTCAACTTAAACTAACCCATCTTAAACTAACCCAGCTCAAACTAACCCAGCTCAAACGAACCCAGCTCAAACTAACCCAGCTCAAACGAACCCAGCTCAAACTAACCCAGCTCAAACGAACCCATCTTAAACTAACCCAGCTCAAACTAACCCAGCTCAAACTAACCCAGCTCAAACTAACCCAGCTCAAACTAACCCAGCTCAAACGAACCCAGCTCAAACTAACCCAGCTCAAATGAACCCATCTTAAACTAACCCAGCTCAAACGAACCCAGCTCAAACGAACCCAGCTCAAACTAACCCAGCTCAAACGAACCCATCTTAAACTAACCCGGCTCAAACTAACCCATCTTAACTTTAAACCCGACTCTGTATCAGCAGTGAACATTCGTCATTAATGAGAATTAAATAAACCTTTCTAAGCGGTTATCCAGTAAATACGACTCTCAGGTCCTCCTCATGTGTCTGAAGTGAATACATCACACTTTGTTGTATAATGTACGTGTACAGACAGGAGCCGTGATGGTGCTCAGTGCTCACATGTTGTCGGTGAAGAAGCAGTGGGCCTTGTGTTTGATCTGAATAATGTGCTGTTGGTTCCAGTTTCGCGATGGCTGCAGCATGTGTTTCCGACCCAGAACCAGGATGTTCCTCAGCCCCTGTTGCTCCAATTCTGAGACCACTGCAAGCAGCTGAAACACGCCACACACATTTTTAATAATACACACCTTTAGGAACGTGATACACATCCGGATGTACAAGATTTAAATCTTCTGCTGAGTTCTAACTTTGGTTTCGGTTCCATTTGTGGCCTCGCAGTGAGAATGCAGCCTGAGAAGGTCAGAACTTTGGCGTCCCTCCTGATGTTATTTAGCTTCAATCTGCACCACCCACAAAGTCAGTTCCTGTTTAGAATATCAATCCCATCTTAAATATAAAATTCCTCAGGAACACTCCGGAATGCCGTTAGCGCCATCACAGTGGAGGAGGAGCAGTGTGTCACTTCCTGCATTTATAATTAGCAACCAGGTTCTGTTCAGAACAGGAGCTGAGCGTTTAAAGAACTTTATGATACAACAAAGTCCCATTGTATAAGCGCAGGATTAGGATTATATAATCTGAGTAATTCTGCAAAATTTCCAGGGAAACTCAGAATTCCACAGAACTTCCAAAAACCTTTTCACTGCTTCAAAATGTCCAGAAAAATCTTATGGGAATTTTAGTGTGGAGTTGTAACGGTACAATGTTTAGATGTGATGACCGTGGGACGAAGCCGCTTCCTCAGCACCATCATCACTTCTGATCCTTCATCATAAGGAAGTGATGTGTGTGCAGCTGGAAAACACCGTACACATGACCTTTGACCCCATCGTGTATATAGGAACCTCTCCCCTTGCTGTTTCCATTTCCCTTACTGTCCACCACACCTTCATCACGTCTCTGACTCAGTCATGTCTCTGCAGGTTCAGTTCTCACAGAAATCACGGATCAATGACTTCATCTGATCTGAGACTCACAAACAGAAACTCACAATCAGTTACGATTCGGACCGATCAGTCTGAACATTTAGAATATACAAAATAAAAACGACATTTTATTTACATTTTAAACTCTGTCACTATGAAAGAAAGAGATGAATACAGTAACTTGTTTTTGAACACTGTGTCTGTGTGTGTGTGTGTGTGTGTGTGTACAGGACAGGTAAAGATGAGGAACACCCAGACAGAGAAGAGGATGAGAGAACGTAAAATCACAAAAATAAAAGAATAAGAATCTACAACACGGGTGGCACCATGGTTAACATGTTCTCCTCTCAGCGCTGGGAATTCCCAGTTCGTATCCCGATCTGGGTGGAATTTCCTTTTTCTCCCCGTGTCCACGTGGGTTTCCTCCCGAAAACATGGATTTAAGGTAAATTGGTTGTGCTAAATTGCCCCATATAGTCTGTGTGTGTGTGTGAATGAGCCCAGCGTTCTGTCCGGAGTGCCCAAGACATTCTCCCCTGGATGGGCATGGGAACCCCCCCCCCCCACCCCCGCGACCCCTGAAGACAATTAGGTGGAAGATAATGTACGCATGAATCTAAAACATGAGTGCAACCAACTAACAGCTCCGTCCTGAATCAGCAGCTTTATTCTGATCATCCTCATTAATCTGACTCAAACCGCTCATACACACACACACACACACACACACACACACACACACACACACACACACACACACACACACACTTCATGATTGCTCAGGTTACTCATCAGTGTAAAGTCCCCTCAGTGATGTGATTCCCGCCGCAGTCGCTCGGATTCGCTGACATCAGAACGTCTCATTAGCATATTTAAAAACAATAAGTGAAAATGTTCATCAATAAAAGAAAACAAAGATGTGTTTCAGTGAAGGGTAATGTTAAAACGTGCGTTAGGTAAACAGCATTAAATAAACAGATTAAAAGTGTGTGGACACCCCGTGACACAGCTTTGTAATGCAGTATACTTGATTCTGATTGGTCAGGAACGGTGTACACTTGTATTTTATTAAATGATCATGTCTTTGATGAGTGTGTGTGTAATATATACAGTGACCTGATCATTCAACAAGACGGCATCACAATGGTAACTTCAACCAGGGATTACGTTCTTACAGTGACGTGAGAGACAGTGAGAGAGTGAGTGAGTGAGAGAGAGAGTAGGTTTGGGGTTTCTGTGGGACCTGAACCTGTGGGACTCATTCATCTGCTCAGTCAGCAGTTTCATTCTGAGATCCTGAAAAATGTGGGTCACACGACTGACGTGTCACTTATCTGTCCCCTCACACACGCACGCACACACTCACACACACACACACACACACACACACACACACACACACTACTACAAATTAAATGAATAACTTGATTGAAAGAAAATGAACCAGGTGAATATCAACATCAGAGATTGCACCTAGATATAAAACTGGGGGTTGTGTTTATTATGGGATGCAGAATGGTGAGAAGATGAAGGCCGTCTTTGGGTCGGGTTCTGTACCGGTGTGAGTGAGGCTTCAGGGAAATACAGCCTTAAATGCCATTGCAGTCAGAACCGGAGCGATCAGGGGAACGGCGTGGGGCAGACGGGTGGGAGGCGGGGCTCAGAGCTTTATTAATGAGGAAACGCAGAACCGGAGCTCAGACCTTTCCCTCCTGCATCTCTGAGTCATTGTGGGGTTTTCTAGAGATGCTCATGTCTGTGAATGGAAGTCTCCGTGTGGAAATCCTGCTCATTCAGAGAGTTAACGTCAACCTGTCCTTCACACGGCCGGCAGGGAGGAGCTCCCTCTGAGAAACAACCGGAGCCACGGGTTACAGGTCCCTAAAGCTCCACAACCAATCAGAATGTCGCAGGGGGTTTCTCACCCAGCACCAATGTTTGACCTCTCAAATGAGCCGCATGCTACAATGTTGAGGAAATCCCAAATTACAGGGCAGAAGCTCCAAAAGCAGAGAGCTACGCCAGAACCTACGACCTTCTGAGAAACATGACAAAAAAGATACACGTTCTTAAGAATTAAAGTCTCTTCTGCACTGAGGCTGCTTTCAGAAACAGGAAGTGAATCACAAAGTCAGCAAGTAGTGAAAGCTCCAATACTTATGAATTCTAGAGAGATAATTAAGTGTAAACCTCAGGGCCCCTGTGTGCAGAGTTAAACCTCAGGGCCCCTGTGTGCAGAGTTAAACCTCAGGGCCCCTCAGGACTCTTTTACATTTCTTTAGATTAATAAGCCCACACCTGAACCACTGTGAGAGGAGTGTTGTGATTGGACAGGATGAACCCGGGGGGGGGGGGGGGGGGGGGGGGACACATTAATTGCAGTGAGATCTCTGGGTGACCACTCACGGTTTCGGACTTGATGCATTTGGGTGAGAGGTTGGCCGCGTTCAGCCCGTCCACGATGACATCAAAGGCGGGTCGTTTACTCACGAAGATCTTGAAGCTCTGCAGCTCCTGCAAAACAAGAACATCTGATCGATCAGCCATCAATAAACTGATGACGTGCAGACAGCATGAGGGTCAGTGGCTGCAGCGAACGGCGTTGAGAGAGGCGGCCCTCGTGCTGGACGGCGAGGTGCGGTCAGAGCGTGTCTGGCCTCGTTCCAGTCGGAATTTCCCCGCCGTGTTTGCGTTGCACGCCTTGTTGAACATGATCTTGGCCGCGTGCCAACGCCTCGTTCAAACCAAAACAAAGGAGCGGAATGAGGAAGAGCAGTGTGAGCGAGAGAATGAGGACGAGTGGAAGTGAGCAGCGGCCGTGTGCCTGCGCACTCACACCGGCCTTATCGGTCAGGACATTCTGTAAAAGTCATGTGACCACGCAGATCTGAGCGAAACACCACACCATTGTCCTGCTGCACAAAGAGTGGAATGTCCCTGAAACGTCCACTCGGACCGTCACGCTGATTTATCAGGTTTCACTCACGAGGAACCGAGTCCAGATTTCATTAAAGAACATTTGTGTGAGAAAGAAAATCCAAACAGGAGCTCACGCTACAGAGAGAGAGAGAGAGAGAGAGAGAGAGAGAGAGAGAGAGGGACCTGCACGCAGAAACAAAATGAGACACCAAACGCCAATCAGCGCCATGCTTTACACCCACAGCAGCTCTAATGACATCACAGAACCCCACGCACAATCTCTGTTCTGATTCATCTCAGTTTTATTCTGGGGCTGTGTGATTATACATCTATACCTATAAACTCCACAGCCCTCAGTGACTCAGCACTCATTCTCTCACTTTGCGAGGCTGAAACTTGGTTTCCTAGCTCGCCCCAAACCTCACTCTATAATAACACGTACATTTGAAATTTAAACTCTAAAGTCATCACTCATTCAAAACCCACTGCCTGTGAGTCCAGGTCCAGCACACTTGTGTCCAGTTAGTGTCCAACACTGATTGTGAATCAGTTTCACTTGCTGTTGT
>JAOUQT010044976.1:0-10984 GCA_025769995.1 Xyliphius kryptos
TGGGTTAAATGTGGAGGACAAATTCCTCTGTGTGTAAGCACAGTAGGCAAAATGAATCACTTTATCACTTTATCTTAAATCTGATTGGCTGAGCCGTTTGTGCAGCCATGACATTATTTACATACTTTTTCACATGACTTTTTTTTTTTACATTCGTATCAATGTGTGAATTACAACACATTATTTTCGGGTTAGAATAAGCCGAAACCAATTACTCAGCGATCAGCGTTCACGTTAAAAACCAGACTAGATTACGTCGCGGAAGACCAGTTTATTAACAATTATGCTGTCAATAAATGCATTTATGAATCAAACCTTGTTTTTTATTATAATGAGTTTATACCCATTTTATAAAAGCAATAAGGCACTCGAGGTTGAGAATTACTGTTTTTAATATGAGGTGTACCTGTACTCCTCTATGCATCGTGCCTAACAACACCTCTGGCCCATGATTTATTCACAATAATGCACATCATGCCTTATTGCTTTATTAAAACACAGCTTTAAGTTTTAAATGTTTTGGAGCAGTATAAAAATGTTTCACATATTCAGAAGGCGCTCACCTGATGTAGCCGGCTTGTGGCCGATGGCTGAGGCTCCAGCGATATGAGGTTTTGTCCTTCCAACCTTCATTTCGGGGGTCCTTCCAGAGTAAACTGACCTCTCCCTGGGTATTGCCAGTATGCCACAGAGCGTTACGCAGGTACTCTCCAGGACCAGTGCGAGACTTCACTGCCTGATGGAGAAACATCAAAAAGCTTTAATTATTATGTCTTTGATATGAATTACTGATGTGTAGTAGACCTACAAACACAGGTTAGGATATGAGTTTTCAGGTCGGGTACTAAATTTAGCAGTGGCATGGATGATCGGACACCAATTCGGTAGGAGAGGGTAACTGATGCACCTGCCAGAGGTTTTGTGTGCAGTTATTTAAAGAGAGGCAAAATGTGCAACGATGAGCAACAGGAACACCTCGGGATTGGAAGAGACAGCAGCAGGCAGAAAAGCAACGTGTACATTTTAGTTCTGACAACACATTTTGGTACCGAAACCCAGGAATGGTTGGGAAATCTGAGACAACTGTGAGGCTTACAGAAGCCAACTAATCAGTAAAGCAACAAAGTTGCTAAGTTGGCAGCAATGCTCCGACCAACCCTTTCGGTGACGAAGAAGTGAAAATTGGAGTGGACCGGGGCAGGAAGATGATACCAGTGGCAAGTGTAAGATGCCAAAGCGGGGGCTCGCCATCTGCCAGAGTGTGGGGCACCTGCCACTCCTGTGCCAACAGCCGAAAAGAGGCATGACGGAGGGAACACTTTTGAGGGTGGTCCAGCACAATCAATTTTTATGAGCCTTAGTATATAATTATTACAAATGCAAATAATAACAAATTTTTTAATCAACTATTATATTCAGTTACTTTCATTTTGGTGCCAACCCTATATATTAACTAAAAGGTTTTGGGTTAATCATAATATTATGAGACTATCTATATACTGTGGATCGTATATGATATACCTTTAGCTGAAGGCCAGGTTCAGCCAATGCTTTGAATGGCATGTTTTGCCAGTAGATCTGTTTTGTCTGTTTCCACATCACCACATAGAAGCTGGAGGAGTCTTGGTAGGAAAAGATAAAGCCTGCATAGTCGTCATCGGTCACTGTGTTCACATGAAATGTTCCCTCAAAATCGACACCGTTGAATGCAGTGTAACCTGAAATGGAATAAAAAGAGGCCAAAGTTCTGTTAATAAACCTGTAAATTATATATTGGCAATATAAAATGCCTTTTTAATGAAATAATTAAACTCTGTTTAAGGAAAAAAAGGGGAAGAATTTTGTGTACATACAATCATGATTTTTGGCCAGTGTTTTTTCTTAAACTATATTGGAATTTTATAAGGTTATCGTTGGTGATTTTTTATGTGTGGCTACACAAGTGTAATGGGGAAAGTGAGACGCAGAGACAGGATTTCACAGTCTTAGAAACGGCTTTATTAACACATTTTCAATTTCTTAAAACCTCTCCTCTTATCGTATATAATGTTGCAGGTTATAAAGGGCACACACATTCATTAGGTGAAGCCGCGTCAAATGAGGTACATGTCTTTAATAAAAGCCTATTGTCAAGGGCTTCATTTTCTCCATCAGGACCACTGAGGGTTATCTATCTGCAATATATTGCATTTTTGCATTTTAACATGCAGAGTTTTTTTATAGCCATAAACTAGTAACTGAAAAATAAACTTGTACGAAACATTATCGAGGGCCTATGTGTGAAATGCACGGCCCCCTACTATTACAAATTCACACGTGTGACTGCACATAATTGTTTGTGACCATTATCATTAAATATTAGAATTGGTCATTTATTTCTTGTGGAAAATTATTCAATATTACATATCTGTGTTTGGTAAAACAAAAGCTTGCAGATAATGAAGAAAGCAGAAAACTTAAAGCTAAAGATGGTATTTGTAGTTCTGTTTGTGGACTACAGTACATATTTTATTCATCCAAGTGCTCTGAATGTTGACCAGTTTAGGTGTTTCACAGATTTTACATAAGCATTCGAATAGGCTGCAGGTCTCACCACATCCCACATTAAGTGGCTTAAGATGAAATAATAATTAAAAAAAACAAAAACACATCATGATATACCACTTACCCACAGCCAACCCAGGGTCACTATTCATAGTCTGTATTATCTCCATCCCCTGGACATGAAATATTTACGTTGGTCAAATAGAACATACTATGTGTTATGTTTTTTCTTGCACTTTATATCGAAAATTTTTAGACTAACAACACCTGAATAGTGCATCTACAGTAGAATACAATTTATGAATATTGATTTTGGACCACCATGGGAGTCACCCGGCCTCAAATGTATTCCCCCTCCCATGTACTAATATGCCACAAATGGTAAGGTGATATCAGCGAACACTTCCATTTTATCAGGGTGTATCCATAACTATGGCCCACCCTGTACTGCTACAATACATTTCCAAAATTCTAGCAAATGTTTGAAACCAGTTTAGAAAAGAGTCTAGTGTAAATACATAAAGGTCACCTGGTTTAGAACAACCCATTTGGGGTCGATCTGTGAGTCTCCATGTGGGTCCAGAATGATCGTCTGAAACGCTCTGAAGTCTGTCATGGTGATGTCGGAATTTTCAGGACACACATCGAACAGGTCACTTACGTTATCGTTATCAAAGTCGCTCTCACACACATCGCCCACTCCGTCAGCTGAGGGGAGTCACATCAGACATTGTGTTAAGTTTTTATTGTTTTCACTCTGCTTTTCTTATTAATATTATTCTTTTTCTCAGGTAAAACACATTGGGTAGCCAAGACCGTAAGACTTACAGACACCAAACTGTGTGTCTTTTCCAATAACAAAATTCACATCGATTGTTGTATAATTGGCTTTATAGTGCAGCAAAAAGCATTTAGGCTTCTAACTTCTACTTTAAAAAAAATTCCCAGACTCCCAGGCTCTAAACAAACAACTTTGCAATTTGGACCCATAAACTACGGCCATTTAGATTTTTGGTAATTAGCATAATTTGCAAAACCTAATTTTGCAAAGTACTGTAGTCACAGGTTCTTCAGTCAACCCCCATGTGTTTGGTACAAAAAAATAGCAGAGCAGAGCTCTTAAATTAATTACTTATCAAAAAAAGTTGGATTTTTCCATTTAGTCGAGCTCCTACATACAAATCCACGTGTCAAAATTTAAATTCATTCATCAATTATTAAAAAATATAACACTCAAAATTTCCCCTTAAAAATTCTATATCTTTACACAACCACTCATCATCAGTCCATGGGGAGGTCGATTTAATTTGGTGTCATTATGTCAATAGGTAATGCTATAATGGCTATATTTTAAATGTGTGTTTAGTTTTTTTTTTAGTTTGTGTGTAGCTGCTCAGCTGTAGATTACCAGGGTCTTGTAGTACGTCTTTAATGGAACGTTAGAACTCTAATAATTTTTTATGTTATCTTCATTTCCCAATAAAATGGCTAAGGATTAACTATGACTTTGATGTGTGTGTGTGTGTGTGTACCATCTGAGTCTTTTTGGTTGGGGTTTGAGATGAGCCGACAATTATCAGGACCAGGTGGAAGAACATCTGGAATTCCATCATTGTCATCGTCTTCATCGCACTCATCACCGAGGCCGTCGTTATCTGAGTCCACCTGTGAGCTGTTCGGAATGTGGGGGCAGTTATCCCTGCTGTCCTGAAGACCATCACCATCTCTACATTTTAACACAAAGAGATGGTCAAGCATGCACACGCACAGATCAGAACACACAGACAAAAATACACACAAAAAGGAACATACACATAGTAGGAAACACACTCACACATGGACACACAGCAAGGAGAGGAACACAAACACGCCATTAAACCAACACAAATATATGCACACACCTAAATGCACACACATAAAAATATGGATATGCATACACAGGTACACACATTTATGTACAGAGATGAAAAGGGATAAATAAAAGCACACTTACACAGATAATCACAGACACAAAACACAAATTCTAAAATCAATTCACTGTACAACAAATGGCATTTCATATTAATACGTAAAATATAATATTAACTAAAATCACGTTTGGAAGATCATAATACAAAAAATAGTATATCTTTATTTCATCTTAGTTTACAACAATGTGAGAGAATAAGAAAGAGAGGAGGACAAACACACAAAGATGTGTTCAAAATTTCATAACAAAAAGTACATTATACAATATTTACATGAATTCTTAAAAGGCTAATTTAGGTATAAGTGAGAGCAAAATATGGACACAGCTAAACATGTAAACAACTCACGTGTCATAGTTGGTATCGCAAATGTCTCCCACCAAGTCGCTATCACTATCTGACTACAAACAAAAAGCAGTTGTTAAAAGTTTGATGTTTGTTACAGTATACTGTAATTCTATCAACTAACAGAATCAATACCAATAAGAGGCACTATAAAAAAAAAAGGTTTTTAAATGCATTTATTAAATGCATAAATCACCACGGCAAAAAACTACCCAAGTGCCATCCAAGGCTGAAATCTTTTCATCGTGATTTCTGTCATGTCCTTGGAAAACATCTTACCTTCCTATGTTCAATGGTTTGTTTGATATCACCATGAAATGTAAGACCCCCAGTGTCACATTGGGGTTTTCCCTGAGCACCAACAAATCAGTCGTGAAATTTCCTTGCTCCTAAATATTCCACTGTCAATTGTCAGCTGTATGGCAAGAAAATGAAAGTGTTTGGGAAAAACAGCAACTCAGCCACGAAATGGAAGGCAACGTTAACTGACAGAGCGGGGTCAGCAAATACTGACGTACATGGTGCGAAGATGTCCCCAATTTTCTGCAGTCACTCACTACAGAAGACTTCAAGTGGCCTTCAGATTATCTTAAGAACATTGCGCAGAGAGCTTCATGGAATTGGTTTCCATGATCGAGCAGCTGAATCCAAGCCATTCATTACCAAGTGCAATGCAAAGAATCGGATACAGTGGTGTAAAGCACACCGCCAATTGACTCTAGAGCAGTGGAGATGTGTTCTCTGGAGTGACGAAGCATCTGGTAATCTGATAGAAGAGTACTTGTCTGACTGCATTGTGCAAAGTGTAAAGTTTGGCAGAGGGGGGGCATTAAGGTTTGGGGTTGTTTTCAGGAGGTGGGCTTGGCCTCTTAGTTGCAATAAAAGGGAACTCTAAATGCTTCAGCATACCAAGATATTTTGGACAATTTCATGCTCCCAACTTTGTGGGAACACTTGGGAGCTCGCCCCTTCCTCTTCTAACATGACTGCACCAGTGCACAAAGCAAGGTCCATAAAGGCATGGATGACACAGTCTAGAGTGGACGAACTTTTGGCAATCTAGTGTATATTAAAACTTACAATGAATGATTTATCAAATGTTGCCTTTAAACTGTCTGGATGAAATAATGCCGATAACATTTAGCAATAATTAGTTATTTATAACATGACAAAGCAGCTGTTTTCTGACCTGTGTGGGGTCATTGGCTTCTGGGCAGCTGTCACAGGCATCTCCCACTCCGTCTCCATCCCGGTCCGTCTGCATGGCATTGGGAATCTTCGGACAATTATCAAGCATGTTGGGGATTCCTGCAAAGGAATCATAAGGATCCTAAATATTTGAGCAAGTATTAATAAATAGTGCTATAATCCACATTAAGTGGATCATAACTTAAATGGAAAGTTTTCGGTTACCATCTCCATCCACGTCGTTATCACAGATGTCTCCCACACCATTTCCGTCCGTGTCTAGCTGATCTGCGTTCGGTACATTAGGACAATTATCACAGGCATCGCCATACGAATCTGTGTCGGAGTTCTGCTGGTGTTTATTAGGCACCAAACGGCAATTATCCTGTAAAATAAACCAACATATTTCATAAGATGTGGATGTAACATTAGGCTTAATGATCATAATCTGGGTCTTAAACCATCAGCAACCTCCACTGGCTTTTAAGTTGTTATTAAAAAAAAAAAAGGTACAAGAGGACATGCATTATTGTGAATAAATCATGGGAAAGTGGTGTTAAGTACAGGCACACTTCTTTCCCATGATTTGTTCACAGTAATGCACAACCCCGAGTGGCTTTATAAAACGGTTTCAAACACACTAAAATAAGAAACAGCAAGAAAATAATAAACTGGTCTTCTGAGACATTATCTACAGTTGTGCTCAAAATAATAGCAGTGTGTTTCAAGACTTAGGACTTATGAGTTAAGAAAAAAAATCTTTAGAATGTTTTTGATTTCCATGCATTGGGAACATTGCACACTGTTTTCTTATCCAAAACATCAAGAGAAATGTATATACGTTGTAAGAAATTTACAGAAAAAAAACAGAAAAATAACACTGGACTGTTTAAAAATATAGCAGTGTCGGCATTTGTCTGTACAAACTCCACTGATGCACTTTTTTGTTTTTATGATTTAGCATTCCTGTGAATCACTAATGTAATATTTAGTTAAATAATCAGTTTTTAGAACTGCTTCACATGTTGCATAGAGTCAACCTACTTTTGGCACCCATTAACTGGTAATCCAGCCCAGGATGTTTGGACTACATCCCACAATTCATTTGCATTTCTTGGTTTTGCCTCTGAAACTGCATTTTCTATGTCACCCACAAGTTTTCTATTAAGGATTAAGGTCCGGGAATTGGGCTGGCCACTGCATAACCTCAATTTTGTTTGCTTGCACCACCATGCTTCACTGTCTTCAGTGTATACTGTGGCTTGAATTTAGAGTATGGGGTGGTCTGAAGAACTGATGAACTTTGAACCCCAAAAGTACACTTTTACTTTGATCAGTCCATAATGTTTCTCCATTTCTCAGTTCTTTGGAAAATGTCTTATTTGACCAGTGGGACTTTGCAAGGACTTCTTCCAAATAAATTTGCTTCACACAGGTGTCTTCTAACTGTCACAGCACTCACAGGTAACAGATCACCCTGGAACTGAAAATTGGCTGAGCCTTGAACATTCTGGCTATTCTTCTATTTATTTGAATGGTATTCTTTCATTTTCTTCTACATCTCTCTGGTTTTGCTCTCCATTTAAAAGAATTGGAGATATTTTTTGCTAAACAGCCGATGATTGCAAGTTTTACAATCTGCAATCAACTGTTCAATCAAATTTCGGGTAATTTCAGGTGATTATTCAAATATACAGTATTTAGGGCATGCATACCATGCTGAGTCTGTTGGTTTTCTAAGAAACTACTGCACCAACTGGTATCTTATTCGGCATGTGTTATTATAATTTATGCCAAAAACTGGAATTAATCTGGTTGGTCATACTGGACTGCTATTATTTTGAACACTACTGTAGTTCGGTTTTTATAGTGAACTCTGTTCACTAGGTAACAGGTTTCCAGTTTGTATAAGAATAAAATACTAGTGGCCAAATTAATAAACAAATTAAAAAATAACGAATATAATAAAGGACAATAAATGTACAGTATTGTATATCACACATTGTTATGAAGGTGAAGTAGTCAGAGGTGTGTCTTATTGTCAATAATGTCACAGCTGGACAAATGACTCAGCCAATCAGATTTAAGGCCCAGAACTACTCTTTTTCTAAAGCATAATTAATGTTGAAAGCAGACCTCTATATTCTTTATTCCATCTCCATCAGCATCTTCATCACACTGATCACCGACCCCGTCACCATCTGCGTCGTCTTGGCCGGAGTTTGGTGTGGAGACACAGTTATCCTACAGATATTCTGTATTAAAAGAAACTCAGTAGTATATGTAAAGTTGAAGAAGTGAAGAGGAAAAGGACAAACCGCTCTGCAGTGCTTGTCATTATCTATGCAAGGAAGATCGTCATCTGGATATCCATCGAGATCTGAGTCAAGGCCACAGACATTTCCATTTCCCGCAAATCCCACATTACACTAACAGCAGGGTAAAGAGGGATTAAGAGAGAAAGAGAGAGAAAGTAAGAAAACAAAGCATGAAAAGCATAATGTAAACATGATATGTGTGATAAAGATGTGGAGAAAAGGGGAGTAGCCTGACCGCACAGAAGACATCAGTGGAGCGTTCCATCACACAGTGAGCATTGACGTCACATGGATCAAAGCCGAGCAAAGCGCAGGTTTTCTTTAGGAAGCACCCTGTTGTCTGATTTCCCTCAAACCCCGTTTTACACTCCCCACACCTAAACGAACCCTGAAAAAGAAACAGATATAAAAACATAGAGAGCTAGAGCAAGATAGCAAAGATACATATGAGAGAGTGAGAGAGTGAAACAAAATGACAAAGACCAACATTTGATTTTTAGAGAAACCAGAAATCTGTGAAATCTGAAATCAAATTTTTATGTTTTTTTTATATTAGTGTGTTTGTAAGTGCTTTATAAAAGCACTCAAGATAAATAAATCACAGGAAAAAGGTGTAACTGTATTCTGCTACATCTCATGTTTTCCATAATTTATTTACAATAATGCATGCTCTCTTGTTGCCTATTGCTTTATTATTGTTCAGCAATGACCCAATGCAGCTTATCAAATTAAGCAATCAGTTTACAAATATTCATTAGGAGATTACAGGTACTGGCCTACAGTGGTGTGACTCAATTGTCAGCAATATTTTTTTGCTGTGGTTCTTAATGTCCAACACTTGTTTTGTTTTTTCACAGTCCACAGAGTGACCTCTTGTCATCAGATCAGGTCACAAATTAAACTACTGTCTCTGTCAACAGGCCACTGCTTCAATAATAGATTTACCATATTGGCACCAACTTTAAGTGTGGACTTCCACCGTTCAGTGCTAGAGATCCAGGTTCGAATCCCGATCGATAATAAACTGGTCTTCTGCATCATAATCTAGTTCGATTTTTAAAGCTAACTCTTATCGCTAAGTAACAGATTTCTGGTTTTTCTAACAATCAACAACAAATTACAAACTGCAGTTTTCAAAAAAATATCAAAAAAAAGAATGATTGTATTTCACACATTGATAAAAATGTGAAGTGCTCAGAGTTGTGCATTATTGTAAATAATGTCACGGCTGAATAAATGGCTCAGCCAATCAGATTTAAGGACCGGAACTACCCATTTATAATCAGGAGGAATTCTGAATGTTTTTATAATACTTGTTTTCAGAAAGCAGACACTTATAGGAGATTCATCATAGTGAAATTACTTGTAATCTGTTACCCGATTTCAGATCACCCACCTCACACTGAGCACGTAAGTCTGCATAACGTACTAAATAAACTTTTAACTTTATATTCTATTGATTACTAAGTTGGAGCATGTCTGTTCCTCGTCACTTTAATAAAACAAGGTTTAAAATATTTCAGTGTTTGCATATGAACTCACAGGGGTGTTGGTGCACACAGAGTTGGGTACACAGTCACCTGTCTGAGTTACACATTCATCTATATCCACACACTCCTGTAAAACACACATCATGATCATCATTACATTCATCATCAGAAAACGAAAAGTAAAAAATCCTTCTGCAGTGGGAAAGCTCAGATCCGAACCTGTTTGTGGTTTTTAGCAAATTCCATACCGACTCCACTAAGTTCAGACCCGGTGAGACCAGGAGGGCATGAACTACACCGAAATCCCCCAAATGTGTTAACACACATATGAGGAGAGAAGCATGGTCCCGTATCACACTGAAAAAACATACAAAAGAGAAAAAAAGGAGAGTTTCATGTAAATAAACTACAACAGTCAGACAGAGAACCAGAAAACAAAGCTCATTGTCATTAATAAGCTTTGAAATAATCGAAATATCATTTGTAAGCTAGCACTAGCAGTTAGATCAGCATGCTCTAAATATATTTCCTTTCTCCCTTATGTCTTTTAGTGTCACACTTTCTCTTATAATTTTTTTAATGTCTATGCATCTCTAATTTCAAATTTAGCAGGTCAAACCAATTTGTATTTGTCACATGCACAGTAATACACAGTAAACTTACAATTAAATGCGTGGTAGCTCAGTGGTTAGGGTGTTGGATTATCAATCAGAAGGTTGTGGGTTCAAATCCCAGGTCCACTAAAATTACCACTCTGGGTCCTTGAGCAAGACCCATAACCCTCATTGCTCCATGGTGCTGGATAACTAAATAATTAAATGACAGTCTGCTCACACAAGAGGCTGTTTACAAATCCCAAACCAATTTTTTTATTTAAAAATTGCAATGCGCAACAAATTTTACATTTTAGTCTATAGTGCAAAATGCAATTGCACTAAATAAAGCATACTTGAATTTAAATGTAAAATGTAGAGCAATAAATATTATATATGAATATATAAACAACATTTGAAAAAGATACTTAAATATTTTAATTGAGATAGAATGTGTCACGTTCCGAAACCATATCTGCTGTGCAAAAAACTATAAAAGTCCAAAAGTGCCAACATAAAGAGGGTTTTTAATTGCAGAG
>JAOUQT010044993.1:0-10982 GCA_025769995.1 Xyliphius kryptos
TTGCCATGCTGTCCTTAAATGTAAGTAAATCATCTTTGCTGTACTTCACACGCGAGATTCGCGTGGAGTTAGGTTTTACAAAGAGAAAAACTTCCAAAAAAATCTCACCTGCCACTAATGTCAAGCACACAGGTGTTTAAATAATATGAGTTGTTTCTCACCACCAAATACAAATGCAAAGTTTTCAACTGACTAAGCGGAGAAAAAACATTACTCTTAAATACAATGATTATCTTAATTCAAAAAATGTGCAAGCATAGAGCTTCGATACAGACAAACAATGCCTGTGGCAGCAGCTACTGTAAAGACATTGCATCTCAGAGCGCAGGCAGAAAATAGATGTATTGTGAACAAAAGATTAGATACTTAACTCAGTATTATGTCTTGAAGGGGCCAAGAAAATGAGGTTGTATTGGGTTCCCTCATTTGAATATAAGTCAGTTATTAGTAACCAGACTACAATGGATTTGGACCACAACATCAATCCACGTGTTTAACACATTCCACCTGCTGGTGCTTGTTATGAAACCTTTTTACTGCACCAGAATGAATTATCCACTGCAGGAATGACAGTAGGCTGAAGACCAAGTATAGCACCAAAGGAGACCGGTACCATAATAAATATTGATTCAGGACAGGCTAGTGGCCAGATGGCATAAAATCAATTCCTCTGGAAAATAGATAAGAACAATAGGCATATCATAAGAACTAGGCATGTTTGTAACATAATATACTGTGATGTCAGGCCAGAACTAGGATTGACAAGATAATAGAACAAGTTTAGTGGTGGGGAAGTCTGTAGGAATTTTCCTTGCTGTGCTTATTGAGCAAGATTAAAGGTGGCCATATGCATCAGCATATATATAAATAATAAATCAGAAAACCTAATTTTTATCATCAATGTCACATTTCATTAAACTGATTAAACAATGTGTCAATCATTGGTGAAATTTACTTTTGAGCTCCGCGACTTGGGTAGTATTTTTAATTTTACTGAGCCTTGGTCTTCCCAAGGTTTATTCCTAAAAAATAACATCATAATAGGGAGTTTTTACTTGCTAGTGTCACTTTGGCTTGCTCTTTGGGTGTTTAGGCTTTGTAAAGCTGTTTTGTGACAACACACTGTTGTAAAAAGCAATAAATAAATAAATTACTTGAACTTGAAGTTATTTATACAAATACTGTGCATAAAATCAATATTGGAATTCCATCATACTGTACAGAGTATATGAAAGAGTATATACAGAGTACTTAGGTACTTATCTTCTACATTTTTATTTTGTTAAATGTTCAATGAAAAACGCTAGAAATTAATGCATGATAAACATACCTGTTGTAGACTCAGTATATGTAGTGTTCTCTTCCACACCCTGTCCCATTCTTGCCACTCCTAGCAAAAAAAATAAAAATAAAAATAAAAAAGGTTAATGGAGTTTATGGCATAACATGAACAATCTATCCTGACACCGTCATCAGAACACAGATTCAAATGCGCATAGGAACAGGGCTTCCTTACTGATGCCATTCTGGACAGCAAAAGGCAGGTCAATGGCAATTTTGTGACAGTAAGAAGCTGGTAAATGAAACTGGACAAATACATGTATTATTTTAATTCTCAGACAGTAGTCCATCAGTTCAACATAGCTTCTTAATCACATCACTTTGGGCATGGTAGCTCAGTGGTTAGGGTGTTGAGCTATCAATCTGAATGTTGAGGGTTCAAATCCCAGGTTGACTAAAATTACCAATGTGGGTCCTTGAGCAAGACCCTTAACCCTCATTGCTCCAGGGTTCTGTATCAACCCTGTGTTCTGCTCCCAACCATAAAGTTGGGAAGCCTGTAAGCCACTTTGGATAAAAGCGTCAGCAAAATAACCATGATCTCTCTATAAGGTGGAACGATAAGGCCGTTGTTAATACATGCTCTAGCAACAGTGCAGCATATGACCTACTTGAACACACACAAACACACACAGAATTTAATGAAATGTGGTAAGCTTTTACAAAAACTATAATAAAAAAAAATACAAACACTATGTTATTAGCATTTACATTTAGGTATATACTCAACATATGAGTACATTACTTTGTAATTGTCTGAAAATAGTACATACAACTGAAAAAAAATCCAAAAAAATATATCTGCCCAAAACTGCTAAATAATATTTTGCTCTATCACAGACCCCACATGCACAACTTAAATCCCCTGGAATCACTGAAAGGTAAGGGAATACCAAAAAATGCAGACAAGAGCAATATGGCTCTCATTCCTCTCATTCTGTAGCCCCACAGGCTCTGTGTATGTATTCCCAGCCAGAAAGGTTCAGAGGCCCTGAAGCAGATGGAGCTGTCTGGGCTTATTCTGGGTGGGCAGCAGGTATCCACCAGGCCACCACATGCCCATGGGAAACATGTAATGGATTTAATGTCCATCTAATAAAAATGCAATTTTATATGATTAAATTAAGTTTAAAATAAACTTCAAATGCATTTGGAATGAAGAAAACCTTTGAGCACTTTAATATTTTCTTTTGGCAAACCTTACCCAATATGTGGATTTCTTGATCACCTTTTAAAAGTCAGTGAAGCACAATGTTAAAACTCTATTTGTGTTGTAAAGTCAGTCAAAACGATAGAATCATGGACTTCAGTTTCAATGTTGATTTGAACAACAATAGACAGAACTGACTGGTCAAGTTATTTGTTCAATACAAGCGTGAAGTTATTTTTGTTACCCATTGTTTTTCTAAATAAATCCTGAGTGTTATCAGAGTTATTTACATAATACTGAGCAATGCAGCACTCAGTTTTTACTTCACAATTCAAAAATAAATGAAGATCTTACAGTTTTATTTAACAATAAAAGGTAAAACCAAAATTACACATCATCACATTAATTTTTTTACATGGCAACTTAAGGAAATGAAACCTGCTTTTTTACTTGAGTAACATTGTATATTGAAATATAATGGAAATTATGTTTTACATACAACTTTCATCATTGAATATGTTCTACAGTAAGTTCTACTTTGTTTCGGCTGGCACAGGGAAATATTACATTTTACACCGAATGCCCTTCCTGGTGCAACTTTAACAGTTTAGTAGCTTCAATTTACCCATCAGCGTGTTTCTGAAATATGGAAAGAAACTCTTGAAGAAAATCCACACAGGCACAAGGAGAGCATGCTGACATCACACATTTGAAAATCAAACCCAGGACCTTTTTACTGTGAGGCAAAAGCAGTAAACAAGGTCATATGTATTGTTTAGCTTTTTATTTCCAAATCTAATTTATTTGCATAATGATTTTGTTCATTTTATCTTACAAATGGGACAAAAAAAAAGTCCCGTTCTATTCTTAAAACCTTTCAGATAAAAAAAAAAACGTTTTAATTCTACTCAATATTACTATCTGCCTTGGTGTAAATATAAGATAAGATCTACCTTTATTAGTTTACCATGGGATAATTCACTTAGTAGTCTTTCTCGAAGTGTGAGGTGCATGACCGAGGCATGATAAGGGTGTAGCAAGGCGAAAGTATTAAGAAAGAAACCAATATTATACGTTTAAAATCTTTTTTTACAGTGAACAATAAAAAAAATGTGCTTTCAGGAAAGCACCACATTTCACGAATTGCGTTTTTGGTCTTCCTGTTTTCCAAAGAGGGGCATGACAGAAAAAGATGAAATCCACTGGTCTAAAGCATGATCTTATTCCTTAAACGCTTCAAAACGGTTCGTACAGTTTTATGAAACCAGTTTAACACAACCATAAAGCCACAATGCAAAGAAACAATTATTAATAAGTTAATATTCTATTTAATTAAACAAGCGAAGACAACAAGGACAAGGATAAACTCTCAATAATTAGTGCTAACTTTTGAGCTTTAGGACTCAGTGGGGGACTCATTCTCTTTAGATAGCCTGGTCATGCTATGACAAGCAGTAAAATGTATAGATAATAAAAATTCATTACGCTTAACAAATGTGGCATCCATATCCAAATGTCAGGTAACTCAGTCTCAGGTGTGCATAGGAAGCAGGTGTGTTTAACTTTGTAGTAAAGCTCTCACATTTTCACATACTGGTCACTGAAAGTTTCAACATAGCACCTCATGCCAAAGAACTCTGAGTATCTTAAAAAATAAATTGTTGCGCTACATGAAGATAGCCAACACCCTAAAACTGAGCTGCAGCAAAGGGGCCAACATCATCCAGCATTTAAAGAAATTTAAGAGGTGGGGGGTCAGCCTGTCAGTGCTCAGACCATATGCCACACCCTACATCAAATTGGTTCTCACCCCAGAAGGAAGCCTTTTCTGAAGTCTGTACACAAGAAAGCTCGCAAGCATGTTGCTGAAAGCATGGGAAAAAAGGACATGTTCTACTGGAATCATGTCCATTGATCTAATGAGACCAAGATTAATTTGCAGAAAGCATGTGTGGTGGCAATCAGGTTAAGAGTACAAAGATAAGTGTCATTCCTATAGTGAAGCATGGTGGTGGGAATGCCATGGGCTGGGGCTGCATGAATGCAGCAGGTGTTGGAGAGTTACATTTTATTAAGGGACACATGAACTCCAATATGTACTGTGAAATACTGAAGCAGAGCATGATTCCCTCCCTCCGGAAACTGGGTCACAGGACAGTGTTCCAGCATGATCATGACCCCAAACACACCTCTAAGACGACCACTGCTTTATTGAAGAGACTTAGGGGAAAGATGATGGACTGGCCAAGCATGTTTCCAGACTTAAACCCAATACAACATCTTTGGGGCATCCTCAAGCAAAAGGTGGAGGAGCACAAACTCTCGAATATCCGCCAGCTCCATGATGTCATCATGGAGTAGGGGAAAAGCATTTCAGAAGCAACCTGTGTAGGTGTACTCATTTATGTCATTTTGTTAGTGTTGTTCCATAAAAAAATATACTTCAATATCTGCAGAAATGTGAGAGGTGTACTCACTTTTGTGATACACTGCATGTCATATTATGAGTTCATTCATTATTGTGCAATTTATAGATCTTAATTTAGAAATAGTAACAAAATAAATTTTATTCTTGAACTTGGCTACCTGTGTAATATTATGCATATTATATTTGTATAATATTTGTAAAATGTATTTACAGAGTACCTTAAGAAGGTCTGGTAAAGTCAAAGGTACATTAAAGTTAAATTCTTGGGAAAACATTACAATAATATATTTTTTCTGGAATAAGGTACTCCAAATGTTACTGGAATCATCAAACATTGCATGTGATATGCTTTGTGACCAATATAAAAAATAAACATAAAAATCATTGAGAACTAAGAACTGACCAAAATCTTTTTTTCTTTTTCTTTTTTTATGCAAAAGAAATATACTAATGAACTATTGAGGATTGTGTGGTGGTTTAAAGACAAATCCATACTAAATAATTACATTATTTTAATAAAGTTTTCTCATAACATTAATATAAATTATGAATATTAGTGCCTATTTCTGCCATTAAATAAAAGGTATATTGGGTCTACTGTGTGTTTTTTAACACATTTTTACTGTTGCAGCAGTTGAAAATAGAAGCATAAATCATAATTGCATTGGATGTGTCAGTTCGTGACCCAACACCTTTCTTATACTGCCCAAAAAAAAAGTTGGTGTTTGAATGGTGGGACTAAAGGTAAGGTCTGTCTGTATGTTTCTGTCTGAGACGGAGTCAAAATAAAAACAGAAGGAGCAAGCATAGATTTCAGGCCAGATTATGTCAGTTCAATCATTCTTACACCCACTTTCCTTTCCGTAGATGAAACCACAAATATAGTTTGAACTGGGTCGATCAAACAGGCCACCTTACACCCCCTCACAAGAGGCCTGGCTCAACTTTGTCATTGGTGATTGCCATGAAGTTGGAGGTAGTGTGTGTATGAATAGGTATGTGTAGGGTGAGGGTTAAAACCCACGGTCTATATTCTGAGCACTTTAGCAGACAGGTCGGCTCCAGTGGCAATGAGTCAGTCAAAGCTGACTTCTATTTTGCCATAATGCTAACTGCTTCATTTATATACAGTGGTGCTTGAAAGTTTGTAAACCCTTTAGAATTTTCCACATTCTGCAAGAAAATAAGCTTTAAAATCAGAGTTTATTTATTAATTAAGAAAAATATGGCACCCTTTCATTCTTTCATTTTATTTGTGAGGGGCAAATGCATGTTAAATGTTAAATTAAAGTCAAGTGTTTTCAAGCAGTTGACTAGCAATAAAGTTCTGACAAGTACCCGGTTTAAAATTAAGAATATATAACATATTTTACAGTCTGATCTTCACAACATGCATTTAAAGGTAAATCATAATGCACATGTCTGTATACCCCAGAAAAAATAGATTTGTTGGGTGAATCAGACTGAAAAAGGTTTTAAAACCATTCCCAAAGTATTTAAGCTCTACCAGCATATAGTGAGACAGCAAATGGAATAAAATCAAAACCATTGTTAGCATTCTCAGGAGTGATAGAAAAAAATGTTCACACCAAGTCAATGTTGGGTAATAATTCATGATGTCACAAAGGAATCAGAATACTTTATAAATTGCAGGAATCTAGAGTAACAGATGTAACAGGTGAGCTACCATCTCTAATCTACAAGATCGAGAAATATGTTAGATGCATCTGAAAACCTGATTAACATGCACTCAATAAACACAGGGATTTTAAAAATACTAGCAGCACTCTCATGTTTTATACAGTCATACCAGTATAATACACGATAATCTACCACAATCATAAATGATTTATTTTGTAATTAGTACCTGGTCCTGTGGTAGTCCTGACTCTTTGAGGCATGTGGTAAATGGAACTGATTAATAGACAATTAGTAAAATCTATACTAATGAGCTATTGAGTTATATCAAATAAAATGTTTGGTAAGTGTGAATCTCGCAACTCATTAATTCACACTTCTAATGGAACTTAACTATTCTATTTTTATAAACAGCGATTTTGTTAAGTAAAGCAACAGTACATTATTCACTGCAGTAAGTTAATGATATCTTAATGCATACAAAAGTGACATATAAAAACATGTAAAAACAATATAAAAATGCATAGGAAACTTCAAATGAGCAACATCTGGTTGGCTGCTGAGTGGTTCAGTACATTAACTATAATGTAATCACAGCCTCCAAGTTAAGGTTGGTTCTATTGAGAATTTTGTGTATGGATCTGCAAACCTATTACCAAAGTAAATAGTCAAAAAAAAGGTATGAAAGGAATCTATTTGATGTTTTGTAAAGTGCTTTATGGTTAATGTTAAGTATGTGCAGTATAAATAGCTTAATAAATAAATAAATAAAAACTGCTTTTTATTAACAATGTGGGTTTTCTAATCAACAAAAACAACTTCATGCTGGTTTTTATTAATTTATTATGGCTTTATAAATAACTTTTAGAGCTGAATTATTAACAAAATTTATTGAATCTTTAATAAATTTAGAACCCCATTTTTTTGATATCCCCAGTGTAGAACATGCAAATTTCATGAAGAATGGATGGGTATAAGGTAACAATGCTACCAGCTGACCCAGCTTACCACTCATATCTTTCTTAAAAATGGTTAACTATCTAATAAAATACACAAATTCAAGCAGCACCCTGGAATTATGTACACAGCAGAACATATTTGAGAATGACAGACATCACAATCCGTTTGACATGGAGAAAATTCCTCCAAGCCTATCAAAATCCCTATATTTCGAATATTATTAAGTTTTGCTGTGCTGGATATGTGGGTAGATGGATGTGCTCCAAATGTGGCTAATTTCACAGCTGCAGTGGAGAGCTGTAAAGACAGCCTTCTCATTCTTTTGGTCTGCCTTGTGTATTATCACAAGCCTTCTGGCATTGTTTTGTGGAAAAAGAGACCAGGCTCATCTTACCTTTCAGGAAATAAGAAGCCAATAACATGCAATGTAAAACTCTTAGTGAGAGAGGGGAGAAAACCAAATTGGTGAGACAAAACAGAAAAATGTTTATATAAGTCTCTTAAAGACATCAGGTACCTTCTCATTACACCAAGAACTAGAAGCATTGTTATAAAGTGTCCTCAATAATTTTAACTTCAAACATTGTCAGTGTTTCTGTACATTTATACATTTACTTAAGTAGCCAGATGAGCAACTTACAGAAGAAAATAAGAATGTAAAATCTAAACATGTATTTTTTTGTAATCTTAACAAAGCAGAATTTCTTCCCAGAAAGCTCATTTGAATTTTTAATGTTTTTTTTGACATCATGAATTACTTTTATGACTATAGAATTTCTCCATTAATATCATTATTTCCACCTACAACACAAAAATCTTTAGTATATGTCTCATTTCTCAAGCTTTGGACTGTTGGAGTGTCATTTCTAGGCAAATCTCATTTTTAAAAATGTACAACCCCTGGCAAAAAGTATGGATCATTCAGACATTTCATTCTGTAAAATAAACTTAGATCAAAAACACGATACAATAATAAGGTCATTACAAAGAGCTTTCAGGAACAACCAAAGAAATGAAGAGAAAACATTGTAGAAGTCATTGAATGTTACTTTTATTGACCAAGCACAGGGAATAAAAATAGAATCATGAAAAACAGAAAAACAAAAAAAACTTTCAAACACATCACTAGTATTTAATTGCATCACCGTTGGCTTTTATAACGGCTTGCAGTCTCTGCGACATGGACTTGATGAGTGACAAACAGTATTCTTCATCAATTTGGTACAAACTCTCTTTGTTAGCAGTTGCCAGATAAGCTTTGCATGTTGGAGCCTTCTGGTGGACCATTTTTTTTTTAATTTCCTCCACAGGTTTTCAACTGGGTTGAGATCTGGATTATTTGCAGGCCACGGCATCAACTGAATGTGTCTTTCTCCAAGGAAATGTCTTCACTATTTTTGCACTATGGCACGACGCATTGTCATCTTGGAAAATTATATCATCTCCAAACATCTGTTCTATTAAAGGGGTGAGAAAACTGTTCAAAATGTCAATGTAAACTTGTGCATTGATAGAAGAGCTAACCACAGTCATCTCTCCAGTGCCTTTGCCTGACATGCAGCCCCATATCATCAAGGACTGTGGAAATTTGGTTGTTTTCTTCAGGCAGTCCTCTTCATAAATCTCACTGGAACGGCACCAAACAAAAGTTCCAGCATCATCACCTTGTCCAATGCAGATTCTTGACTCATCACTGAAGATAACTTTCATCCGGTCATCCACAGTCCATGATTGCCTCTCCTTAGGCCATTTCGGTCTTATTCTTTTCTGTTTAGGGGTCAATGATGGTTTTCTTTTAGCTTTCCTGTATTGAAATCCCATTTCCTTTAGGGTTTTAATGGTTCGGTCACATACACTGGCTCCAGCTTCCTCCCATTTATGCTTCATCTATTTAGTTGTACATTTTCGGTTTTGAAGACAAATCTGAGGCAGGTGTCCATTTAGGGAAAGGAAATTGACTGGGTGTGTCCTTATTTTCTAACTCCAATTTGAGTGATTCCATATTTTTTCCCCTGTGCTTGCTCAATAAAAGCAACATTTACTTTGTTTTCACAATTAAAAATATATATATATATTTTAGTGTTTCTGAAAGCCAGCAAGTAACACTTTGGAATGACCTTATTATTGCATCATGTTTTTGATCTGAGTTTGTTATACAGAATAAAATGTCTCAATGAGTGCTCATTCTAGACTGGTTATTCCATGCATTTACCAGGGGTTGTAGTTACAGTACAAAAATATATATACAAGCGTGTGCTAACCACCTTGTTTTTGACTGCTGTACCAACATTCACCAGTATACAGGACCGGCAAGAAGAGTTTTCCTAAGACTGCAGTAGAAATTTTTGTAAGCCTTTTTTATTATTTTTACATGTTAACATGGTTTCTTGGCTACTTCTCATTTAATATTCATTTAGAAATTCACACTGCCTGTGCAAAACATTTCACACGAAAAGAATATAAAAGACTACATGCTGGCTGTAGTGAACAAGTTGTGCTCTCAGGCTAGAAACACTGTAAATATACTTTGCACAAATGGTGCTTTAAAATCACTGTCATTTTAACATGATGCTGAAGAAAAGAGAGATGCAAACAGAAGGTAAATGAGCTAATTCAATTTAGCTACAAGAGAATAATTCTGGTTACGCACTAATGTTGGGCAACAAAGCAACATTGCAATATCACTTGAAGGTTTCCCACAATCTGTCACTACAAAATAGCAACCACAACATTTACTGATATGCATTGTATGCTGTAATATAATATTTTTAACTAGGTTGAAAAATAGGTTATTGGGTTACTTTTGTAACTTATAAGGTTCAACCTTAACTGTAAAAGCCAGTGTTCGGTTTCACAACAACTTCTCATAGCATCTGTCACTCCTAGCTACCAGGTTTCTTTTTTGACTGCCAGATGGTGATGCAAAATTAATAAAAATATATTAACATCCTAATAAGATGTATTTCACATATTTCCAGGCACTATTTGGATTACACATCCAAATAGTACACATACACATTTGGAAGACTCAAAGAAAGTATTTATGTTATGGCTTCCACAGTTAAAAAACTTATTAGCAGATTAACTGTCAACAAAAAAAGTTTCCTAGAAGCGTATGTGTAGAATGGGATGGTGGTCTACAGATCTTTGCTTACTTTTAATTTTTAAAAACTAGAACAGTTATTCACATCATGCACCATATGTAGTGATATTCTAGTGAGAATAAAGTTTAACAAACAAGTAATACTATTTAAAACTAATGTTTGCATTAATTAATAGCCACAATAAACGTGTGTAGGTCCACCCAAATTAACTCCATATGTAATGAAACGATAGGGTTTCCACATGATCTCAATTTTAGTTAATAAACTTTGGCTTAAATCTGGTAATATTGTTTTGTAAAGCAAATAAAAAATAATAATACACCGCATTGCTTGTCTTTAATTAAAAACAAAATCATCTGCT
>JAOUQT010045004.1:0-10982 GCA_025769995.1 Xyliphius kryptos
ATAAATATCTGCTGGTGCATGTTGCAAAGTCACTCTGCTTAAAATATCACAACTTTAATTTATCTGTACTCATAGCTCCACACACTGTTTTAATATATACACAGGCCAAGAATGCATTTTTGACACTGTCCAGATGAATCAGCTCAATAATGATTAAATGTTTAAGAGCGACTGCTGTAAGTTTATTCCACTCAAGTAATAACAAGGAAACTCCTCTTGATATCTTGATCCTAAAACATTACTCAGGATTATGAGCAAGAAAGTGCATTCTCCTTTGCAATGAACTGCACATTTTTGTGCAGATATGAGAATGAACATTTGGCAAAATTTAACTTTTGTTGATAAATCTAAAAAAACAGAGTAATTTCAAATACCTGATTATCCAGGAAGGTTTCTTCATTGAGTACATCCTTACCGGCAAAAAATAATTCCAGGTCTTCAGTACTGCCATTACCTAGGTAAAATGTGTTATATAGTAATTTTTTAAACTGTTATAATGCCATGACAATCAAATATAAATAATATTAATATATGCAAAAAGTTTAACATTCCCTTAAAAAAAAACCTACTGTAGAAACTGTAGTCAAATGTTGCATTGTAGTCATAATCTGGTGATGAAGTGGGATCACTTCCATAATCATTAAGGGTTATCTGACCACCTGTTTAAAAAAAAAAGAAGGCAGGGTTCATATAGTTACTGTTCTAATACTTTTGCCACATCTGGCATGGAATGGGGTCCTGATTTTTGATTGCACAATCAAATTGATTGCATTGGGATGGTGTCCAAATAATTTTGGTCTCATGTGACATAGCATGGTGTCCTAGTGTTTTGGCCATTGGCATCATGGGTTTGGATCCTATTTTTCACACATGCGTACTTTGGTAACTGTTTTTCCTGTTACCTTTAAATTGTTGTGGTCAGGTCCACTAATTTCTAAAGTTTAATGGTTGTTGTTTAGAAACTGTGAAAGTAAATTTTGGGGACAACGTTAAGGAAAACATAATAAAATGAGAAAATATTGATAATATAAAAAAAACAGTAGGCCTGCTTTGACAATACAAATAAAATAAAAAGAAAAACTAAACTGCTCAAAGAGAAAAAAAAATTAACAGTTGGATCTCAGATGTCTGAAAACTACTAATGGTCAGTTGTATTTTCTATTTTTAAATAAAACCTGTCTTGTTTTGATTTGGGTTTTTTGCAATAAAAGGTCATTTAAAATCAATAAGAGAATAAAACCAAAGCAACTGCTCATAGAAAGGGTTCAATAAATAAATCTGTCAGAATTGTGCTTGAGATCTAATTCATTAATACAACTCCCTGACTGTTCCAAGGCAATCAATGTCAAGCACTATACATTAAGAAATGTTAGCCTTGTCTAAGCATAGTACCACAGGGACTCGTTTCATATTTTTATGGTATGGCTTTTTTCTACTACAGTATTTTTCTAGCGCTGGTGAAGGTAACCAAATGTTTTGAAAGGGTGTGTTCATTTAAAACTTCTACGTTGCATCTTCAACATTTTGGTGTTTCAGCCATTTACTTGTGTTTGATTAATTGGGGTTCTTTTTGGAATTTAGTGTAACACCATAAACCACTGTTCCCAGCATACCTAAGGCAAGTCATATATCCTAATGAGGGCTTCAGTAAAGTATGTCTAAGGTATATGTGTTTAACCATATTTGGCTATACAACAGATGGACATTGCATTTTAAATCGTTGGAACATTGTAACCTTGTCTCTTTACTTCAAATAACATACATGTTTAGCTTGTTGGAAAGTGCCTGGATTATTAGGGTTTCTTCTGGTTGATATTTGTCATATTAAAAACACCCACCTAGTGACTGCTTAATCCCTCGTCTGTGATATATGTTTGACAAATACCGAAGTGAGTCATTCTTGAGGTAAAATCCAATAAGCCCACCTAAAGTTAAACAGTACAACTAAAAGCAGGTTAATTTTCTTTTATATAATATGCTATTAATTTCATTTAGTCACAGGAACATCATGTTTTGACCTGCCATACTCTTTCCCAAGAACAAAAGCCAAACAGGTTTAAAAGTTATAACCTGGATTCACACCAGTAAACACAAACTATAAACCCCAATATCTTGTACAGTTAAGAAGTATTTTGCCAGATCAAGAAAATGTACTATTTACATACGATTTTACCGTTTAGCCTCTGCATATTGAACCAAATACAGGGAATATAAATCAAGCATGAACTAAAATTTATTTTATACATTTTATCAAAAAGGAAACATATCTTAGCCATATCTTAAAAATGCCTGCAAAGTTAAAACAAAACGTAAAAAGAGAATTTAGGAACATTATGAAACTATTTTAGTTTAAACCACGTGTTCAAAACTGTTTTAATGGTGCACAAACTTATAATAATAATGGATCCTCTTAAAAATAGAATACATTTAAATGTCTTTACCCATTGGAAGAAAATCAGAGCTCCTGGAGAAAACCCATGCAAATTCCAGGCTGCTGTCTTGAAGATATCATCCCAGTGCCTTTTTGATGTGAGAAAACCGCACTACCCAATGAACAATGCTCTGTATTAATAAAGCTGTTTAGATGGCTTGCATTGTGTTGGAAACTGGCATTCCCCAAAGTTAACCATTTAATTTAAAACAGCTGTTTATTGTTTTTCACAAAATAATAGTTTTAATTTTAAACTTTAATGTGACTTTCCACCGCAACCTTTTGTAAGGATAAACTGGTATATTAGTAAAGAGAGGCACAGCACTTCAAAAGATGCTATACAGGTCCTTATTTAGCTGTTTTTCTAAAATGGAAGAGCAAGATCTTTTTCAAGATTCTGGATCTTAGCGATTTTAAAAATAGACAAAATACAAAAGTAGCTATAAATTAAAACAATGGGTCCTTTTTAGAATTTTTACAGTAAAAGCTGAATTCAAGCCAGTAAAAAAGAACTGTATAGCAATACCAGTGCAAAAGTTACAGCTATAGTGAAAGTCTGTTTTGTGAAAAATTGGTAGAAGTTTGAACACATCCTTTTTTTGTTCGTATAATTTTATTCAAGTTCATTATTTTAGTTCATTAAATATAAACCAGTTTTTTAAATATGATACTTATGATGATACATGAGTTGATGTTTTCCATAATGCATGAATAGCATCACACTGTAAATTCTCAAGAGCATACCTTCTTTATATAAACCTTTTTTATTTGACTTTCTGCAATTCAACATCAAGCTTTAGACTAATTAAGATATACTTCAGACCTGCATTGGCCCTAAAAAAACTTTTATCCTTGCTATTGTTTAATGAATGAGAATTTAAAAAGACTGAACTCTACACAATGCATTTTACAGAAAGCAGCTGTCCTGGGATTATGTCACTCCTGTAATTGTTTTAACCCTGGAGCCATCTTATATGCCAGGAAAACCACAATACACAGACAGACAACACACTCTCATTCTGTTCTGTCAAGAAGCAAGGATTTCTGTTTTTTAGGTTATTTCAAATACAAGGGACAGTAAATGAAGTGAATGTGCTCTGAATAAACAAAAAAATTGCTTATTACTAATTTAACTAAGATAACATTTTTTTACAGTACACTTGTCCCAAAGACATTCATATAATGTTATCAAAGTTATGAACATGATTTATAAAAGAAAGCTGAATGCTGAAATGCAAATGATATATAATCCTAAAAACAAAAACCAAGCAGTTACAGTGTGTACGTAATTGGAGTGCAAAATCCTATGATTAAAATTAAGTTATCTTTGTTGCATGTCCGGACATGTGGTTATGCACATGACACTTCTGCCCGCAATACTTCGTTTTCAGTTTCCTACAGAATCAGCCAGCCTCATCCATTTGTCCTAAAGTCTTTATTTTATACCTAAGACTTTTTATATATTATTTATCACTATAACAAATACTGATCAAAAATGCCTCTACCTTTGTATCAAAGTAATTTTCCAAGGTGCATGATTAGCATGATTCCCTAACTACTTCCACTTGTTATAAAGATTTGTCTTAAAGAGAAACATGTGTACCCATTTCCCCTTTATGCAAAACCCTGCTCATATACATTTCCTATTGCCCTCTTTATCACACCTTTGCCCCCCACCCCCTGCACACATCCATATAATGCATTTGGTTTAAAAAGTCTATAGAATTTCACCTAAATCCAACAAGCAATATATTATAACATGCATCTACTTATTTTTTACTTTCCTTTACATATCTTTCTTAACACTCACCACAGAAACTTGGCAGAAGTAACAGAGATCCCAGCAGAGACACTGCCATCAAGCAGTGATGCGGTAACCTGGGCATTTTGCACTCTGTGTTGTGAGTATGATTGTATGATCTCCACACTATGCCTCTGAGTTACTGTGCTTTGTGAGTTTGTAAGTGGGGAGGAAACAGTAGAAGAGTGGGAGGAGAATAAAGAAGGAGGGAGCTCTTCCTGCTTTATTTTTGCATACACTACTTTTATTTTCAATGAATATGGAATACCATACAACTGAATAAACCATTTAAACCACCATTACACAATCTAATTTTGTCCTACCCAGTGCCTTAAAGTTTAATAAGTAGTGTTATTGGCATTAAAGGTGCTACATTGTTAATTGGGTTGATGCACTACCCATTTGCTGAAAGTGGATTTCGGAGCTTCTATTGAGTTTTTCTTACAGTCTGTAAACAAAACATCATTTGGAATGCTTATATTTTTTATTTTTTAGTTTAAAACATTTTTTGATAAATCTGTAGTGTGTTACCACAGAAAGGGAGAGATATATCTAAACATAATCCATGTAGTTTCATTTCTTAAAATCAATTCATGAAGGAAGTAAGCTTATCTGATAAGGGGAGTCACAGATTTTTAGGTTCTAAAAGGAAGACGCACTGTGAACGCTTTGAGCTCCTCATCCTTCCCACTCCACATGGGGCTAGAAAAGAAGTTAGAGGCATTAAGATGTATTTTAGTGGCAGGACATGACAGAGCAGGGGGGGTGTGGGACAGTGGAAATGAATAAAGTTGAATGGATATTCTTCTCCTCCCTAATTCCAGCCTTTCTCAGCTTTTCTTGAATCACTGACCTGGCTTATTTCCCGATCCCTGCTCTGAGTCATTGGGGTTTGGCTAAGTTCCCCTCCTCCATAGCCCCCAGCTGTGTGAACTGGACCGTGGGAGTGTGTGGAGGACTGGCAAAGACAGTGCACACGACAGAGCTTGTCCCTTGTGGAGTAAGGTATTCTACCTTATCATCTATGAGCTGTTCATGGTTGCATGCTGCAACTCTCCATTTGCATTTAGCCAAAAATGTTTCAAGCTTAAGACAGTTGCTTATGCCTACAGTAGTTGCTGAGTCGGAAAAAACTGACATGTCATCAGCATCCACATTGGCCCTGCCAAAGCAAACAAAACTGTGTATGTTATTACTTTTGTTGAGTAAGCTAAGACTTGTCTTAGAAGTGTATTAAGGCTTGTTCTGGGCAGGATGACAGTGTCTAAAAGTCATCATTTATCATACTACACTTTTACCCTTTTACCCTGTATTGTCTCCCTGTTTTGTCTATGTGCAGAAAACACCTTAGCCCCAGGTATTAGAAAGGATTCTTTTTTCTCTCGTTCTCTCTCATTCTCTCTCCCTCTGTGTGTGTGTGTGTGTGTCTATGTATGTTTAAAAGGGTAGGACATGCTGTAAAAATTTAAGTATTAAATATGTGGGAATAAGAGCTCTAGGCAAGCAAACAAATTCAGTCATTCAGTAATGAAACCCATAAAACAAATGTGATGTATTACAAGTTACATCTATTAACATTTTCAGGTGTAACATGTACACTTACTATATATTTTTCTTAAATGTACCCTTTTATTTAACTTTCTTATTTATGCATAAGATGCTATTTTATTCGACAAATGCATTCAATTCTAAACACAATTCACAATTTCAGTTTGTTAAAAGTACATTGAGGTTTTCTGAGACATTTGAATAATTATGCAACCCTGTTGCATAAAAATGCAGTTTTAGATTTGCAGTTTCAGCAAATATAGATGTGTTGAAATAAAGTTTTTGAAATGCAGAATTGTGTCATTCTTTTGAGTTTTATTTAAAGTCAAAGTAGGAAATGAAGAAAAAAATAACTGGCAAGACATTATGGTTGATTTTAGGGTGAATAAAGCATATCCCATTCTCTGTTGAGTAGCATGTTAGTGGGCTGTGAGCGACGCTTCCACTAAATGCTTGTGTGAGGAAAGGACAAACCAGATAATCCTGCTGGGCGTGCGGACGTGAGAACAGGGACAGGATGAGCCCCCTGAATCGCACAAGGTTTTTGCCTTACTCTTGAGGTTAGAGAGGATGACTCTGCCACACAGAATATAGCTCACAAGAGGCAGCTAATGAAAGAAAACAGTTTGAATGTTTACCATAGAGGATTTGTGTGGAATCTGGGCTCAATTCCAAGAGCTGGCTTTTTACATACAGCACTGTTATGGTTTCTCAATCAAGAAGTGGTACACCAAGAATTCTATATCTCAGACTCGTTCTCAAGGTTTACAGTTTTTTCCTGGCAAACATGAACATGTTAAATTAACAGAATGCTTTTCACTAAAACCCCTATAAAGAAATGCTAGGTTTCTTAATTGAATATGGTTGGTTAATGTATCCAGCCAAGAAATAACAAGAATAATAACTCAGTGAATTCAATGTCCAGTGACAAAATCATGGTATGCAGCTAACTAGTTAATTGATCCTTTAACATAATTTGGTTATTTAGAGTAAACAAAATGTAACATAAACAAAACAACAAAAAATTCAAAATTGAATTGAGGCATATATCTGTTAACTGCTGAAATGTAACACCTAATAAATTCATTTTCACCTGTAAAAACAATTTAGAGTATTACTGCAGCAAAGAGTTGTAAGAAAACATAAAAGCTTTTGTTAGCATTCTAATGGTGCCTTGACTTACGTTATTACCATGATACAACAAGCTGACAGTTAACAGTTGGCCCAAAGTTAGGTAATCGCTAAGCATCTGTGTCTTTAACATAAAGTGGAGTTTATGTGCCCTAGACTCAACAGCTGATGAACTGACTGGTTCTTTTTAATAAAAAGGAGATACATGATTTTAAGTGTTTTTTGTAATCAGAATTCTTAAAATACATGTATTTTAGGAACCACTGCTTAATACTGTTAAGTAGTTTAATTTCTGAATCATATACAAACGGGGCAGCACGGTGGCTTAGTGGTTAGCACGTTCGCCTCTCAGCGTTGGGGATTCCCGGTTCGATCCCAATCTGGGTGGAGTTTCCATGTTCTCCCTGTGTCTGCGTGGGTTTCCTCCGGGTTCTCCGGTTTCCTTCCACATTCCAAAAACATGGATGCAATGTAAATTGAGTGCTCTAAATTGCCCCCTATAGTGTGTGTACGTGTGTGGCTGTGTGTGTAAGTGTGTGCCCAGTGATGGATTGGTGCCCTGTCCTGGGTGCCCTGTCCTGTCCCTCATAAAGGAATAAGCGGAAGATAATGAATGAATGAATTATTAGGTTAATGAAAGCAAAAAAAATAATCATTATTTGCTAATCTAACCCTATATATTACATTCTAGTTCATTCAAAATAGCCAACCTTTGCTCTGATTACTGCTTTACATACATACTGAATGTGCTTTTAAAAGCATTTTTAAATGCATGTACTGTACTTCCGTTTATTCAGGAAACTCAGGTGTATTGCAATAGCCTGCAGAAACATTAGTGATATTATATTAAGCCACTGTCCCATAACTTTAGTTATTTTTAATGTTTTTTTTTTTTTTGTTAAAAGGTTTGTACAATTATTTCACCTATAATTACACAACTATAGTAGGATAATGGGAGGCACATGAAAAAAGTTCCCCATACAAACTTGGTATGTTCATTAACATTTCTGGACCATTAAGCCATGTTAATGATTTTCTAAATAGATTAATAGATTTTATTGCATTTCAGTTCAATAGGATGTTCATCTGATTAGCTTCGATTTTTGCATCCAAATATTATTTTTAGAGTTAAAAAACAATAAATAGAATTATATTCTGCTAAACTAGTGTTTTGTAACAACATTTTATTATTTTAGGTTGAAAATTTCACCATTTTTACAGTGTTTTTTTTCTTGTTGCTAAATAAGTGAACTTAAAATTGTGGGTAATTGAATGCCACTAATACATCTGGTCTGTCCTTCAAATTCAGCTGAATGTAGGCTACTTGGGGACAGCCTTTTATAATTCGTCTGTCAAGAAATGCATTACACTAGTCCCATTATTTACACACTTAGGCAAGTAGATATCAATGTAGTGTAGTGTGGGTTAAATTACATAATTTTTTCTCGCTAACTACCTGTGTTGTGTGTGTGTGTGGGCGGGGGGGTGAGAGAGAGACTGTCCTATACATGTATGTAAAAGTGTTTTTGTAGGTTTGTGAAATTTATGTAGAGTATATGTATGCAACATTTTCACGTGTGAGTGTGTGTGAGTGTGTGTTCACATTTGTGTGAGTTTTTATATGTTAGGATAAGCTAGTTTTCATGTTTTGATGAGTAACTCAGTGGTTATCAGTGGTGTTGGGCTATCAATCTGATGGTTGTGAGTTCAAATCCCTGGTCCACTGAAATTAACAATGTGGATCCTTGAGCAAGACCCTTAACCCTCATTACTCCAGTAGTGACCAACCCTGTGTTCTGACCCCAACATCAAATTTAGATGTTTTTAATTCGCTTTGGCTAAAAGCATCTGCTAAATGATCAAATGTAAAAGTATATGTGTGTGTGTGTGTGTGTGTGTTTGAAAGTTTTGATATGTGTGTCAAACAGCGTTTTCATATGTATTTGTGCATGGTAATTCAGCATAATGTTGTAGGGGGGAATGCTGGGGGGCATTGTGGATTCCGAAAGTGTGTGTGTGTGTGGTGTGTGTATGTGTGTGGTAGTAGCGATAATTGACCCTTTTTGACATCTTAAAAGCGCTCTTAGTGCCAGTGCATGCACTAGCAAGCTGTTAGCGCTTTTTTCAGCATCCTTACTTATAAATATGTGTTTATTTTACCACAGTAATCACTTTACCATACTCCCTACTGATACACTATTGACTTACATTTGCATATATAATGAACTGCCAACCTACATGTTGGGAGAAAAAACAACCAGCAAACATTGCGTTGGATCTACATGACATTGCACCTCCTGGGTTAGCCAAATGCAGTGCTAACACAGCCGTGGAAACATTTTCCCTTCCAACAGACTTTATTCTTTAGCACACTAGCTAAAATTATCTGACTAGCTCAGCTCCATCTGCTTCAGATCCTGGTAAAGTGCTGCAAAGACCTAAAGTCAAAGCAAAGCCCTGCACGGAAAACATAGCAGGGAAGAAATGTTCTCATTTAACAGGAAACTGTTTATCTAGCAAGAGAACCTTAACTAGACAGCCTGCCACCGCTGGCATCAGAGTCACACAAGGCACCGCAAGAAATCAGGTAAATTCAAACCCCTTTTTAAAGTTTAAAGCAAAATGAACTTTATTTTCTTGCTGGAGATATAGCCTGTTGTTTCAGATAGCAAGCTAACATTAGTCAACAAGCTTGCTGTGTCGGATCAGTTTTGTGCCGTAATCCTTTAGAACAAGAAAATACAAAGAATTCAGCACAAACCAACAGAGCAAGCAGTTTAATTTTGGCTTTCTAGTTAAAAGAAAGTGTTAATAACATGAACACTTGCTTCTTCTGTGACAGATATTCACACAGCACCTCTGTAGAAGTGTGGCAATAAAACTCAACACATAATGACATCTTTGAGTTACAAAACACAGGTAAATGCAAATTTATAAATTATCCTAATTGCAAGTGTGCTATGAATAAAAGAACACTGAGGGTGAATAAAATCAAAAGTTAAAACATTATCATACTAATTAAGTGATAATGACGTCATTGTGGGCACGGTGGCTTAGTAGTCAGCATATTCGCCTCTCAGCGGTGGGGATTCCCGGTTCGAATCCCGATCTGGGTAGAGATTCTATGTTCCCCCAGGGTCTGCGTGGGTTTCCTCTGGGTTTTCTCCCAAAGTCCAAAAACATGGATTCAAGGTAAATTGGCTGCTCGAACAATAATATGCAAGATAAGAACACATGTTTACATAAATTTATATATAATTAAGACACATTTTGACTTTTAGAAATGAACATATCCAAGAACAACTGTAAACAACCATATGAACATGCTGGAGCAACCTGTATGAACGTTTTTATCATCACTATAGTGTTCCATCCAGCAAGTATAACGCCATTGCTTCAAAACAGCCATTCAAAATCCAGGCTAGAGTTTGTACTACAGATGAGAACTAGGGGGTTACATTTTGGTAAAACATTTTGGAAACTATTTGAACTTAAAGACCAATGTAATTTACAGAGAAAAAGAGGGAGGGTCTTACCATGGTGCTTTGCTGCAGGGCCAACCAGTGTACTTTATTAAACTTAAGGCAGAAAGGGTAAGAAAAATAAGATCAACAAGTCAGGTAAAGCTCAGGAAATCAAGTCTTCCTTATGACCAATCTAAGCACCCACTTTTAAAATTGGAGCAAGCTGGCCTAAGGCCAACAAAGAGAGAGTAATCATCAGCAGACCTATTTCTATGGAAAATGGGCAAACCTGAAAGCATGTGTAAACATGGAGTTCTATAAACCTGACCCAGTTCCTCCAGTTGTGTAAGGAGCAACACTATCGATCCAATTCAAAATGTAATTTTAAGGTGCCATACTATATATATATATATATATATACTATAATCTCTCTCTCACTGTCTCTGAATTATAATCCTCAAACATCATCTTCAGCCCTACAAGTTCAGAGGTTCTAAGGCAAATAGTGGCTAACTCAGTTACATAAGCTCATGCTTGTGTGTGTGTGTGTGTGTGTGTGTGTGTGTGTGTGTGTGTGTGTGTGTGTGTGTGTGTGTGTGTGTGTGTG
>JAOUQT010045015.1:0-10982 GCA_025769995.1 Xyliphius kryptos
ATAACACACTGCTGCTCAATCTCCTTAAAAATGACTTCTACTACATATTCGTACATACTAGCCATTTTCACATACTGTTTTTTTGCGTACTAAGTAGTAGGCAGTATGTCATTGCAGACGTTGTATTTGTTGCAGACACAGAAACTTAAAAAGTCGTAGAATGTTTTTAAGTGATCTGAATATCTACAGTACTTACACACAGAGGAGTGTGTATACGTGCAGTGACGCACACATGTATACACACTGAGTGAAGTGAGCACACGTACCTGGAGCGGTGGGCAGTGTACTTGTTGGGACTGGGAATCGAAACCAGGGACCGTCGCAAGGCTGGTTTCTTACCCACAAGCCCATGAGTGTCCCGATATGTGAACACAAAGTGAGGAACATATTAACACAACAAAGAAACAAACTGAAAAATCATGGGGTGCCCAAACTTTTACACTGTCTGTAAGGCGGAGTCACTCAGCATTTTTAAGAAACATCTCAAAACACATTTCTTCCACAAACACCCGCCTTAAAATATTAACATATACACCAGATGGGATCACACTCGTGTTTGATGTTACTGCTACTACTGACTGTGTTGTTCTCTCATTTGTAAGTCGCTTTGGATCAAAGCATCTGCTGAATGACTAAATGTCAATGTGAGATGTGTGTAACTAATAAATTCAGACTGGTTAAAGGTTTACTCGGCAGTGAACGGGACGTCAGTCAGGTAGATGGCGCAGCATCGCAGAGGACAGAGGGGTGAATGTGTTGAGTAGATCCTCTGGGCACTGCTTGTCCTTGGCTGTGTGTATGGCACAGATCCAGTCGGTGTGATGCGTTCGAACTCTGTGCTTCGACTTTGGGCACGGATTCAGACACACACACACACACACACACACAGACCTGCACGGTATTATACCCTCCTCTTCGGCGTCAGGACAAGGAGGAATACGTCACCTCCCTCTGCTCCTTTCAGTCTCCTCTCGGTCCGGGGCGGCCATTTAAGACAGACTCATCCATCTTAGCGGACGCTTGATCGGGAGTGAGATGCGGTCGCTTGCTCGTTGGCGTGCAGCTCCGAGCCAGGACAGATGGGAGCACGGTGTGATCATGTGAAAATGGGCCGCTCCCCATCCGGAACGAGAGTCCTGAGGCGGAAAGATGCCTGTCCTCTCGCACTCTCCGAAGGCTCTCTCTCTCTATCTCTCTCTCTCTCTCTCTCTCACACTTCAGGCTGAATTGAACGCGTGCGCGGATGAAAGGCACTGTGATGTCATGTTTGAGGTAAGGCGGCAGACTGTTGACTCGTCGCTTTAGTTGAACGCGTTGACACAACTTCATCAAAGTCTGCCGGATGCGACCCAAGCCGCTTTCTTTATTTTTATTATTATTTATTTATTATTTTTTGGGGGGGCAGGCTCCGGATCCCAAGGTGGTTGAAGGACATGCGGAGTGCTTCGTCTCGTTTGTCTCGCTTTGATCAGAAGTCATCCGAGTGACCGTTGCTATGCGCGTCTCATCCGTATGTTTTCGGCTCGTACTCCCGGCGTCGTGCGTTGGATGGCATCGGCGGCAGTGCCAGCGTAATCAGGTCGATGACGTCCTATGATACATAATCAATAAACCGCAAGGCAAGGCTTACTCAGCATTTTGCAATCGCAGCTAAAGATGCCACAACTGGCACTGGAGGTTTGCTTCCGAAGACAACTTTGCGTAATGTATGATCAATATAATCAAGTGGTTTAAACTTTAATACACTGGACATCAATTTATAAAACCTGGCTGTGTTGGAGTAAAGAAAGTAAAGCTTATTTTAACCAACTGTGAATATCAATCTCCTATTTGTATGATTTGGGGTTACACTGAGGTCCTTTAATGTTTTTAACACGGTCTTTTTTTTTATTTTTATTTATAACCAGCCCAGGCACTTGAGAGAATGATGAGCCCTACTGGGCCCAGTCCCAATCCCAACATACCCTCCGAGTACTGCTCCACGATCCCTCCCATGCAGCAGGCTCGGGCCGCGGGCACACTCAACTCTCCACCACCTACAGTTATGGTGCCCGTTTCTGTCCTCAAGCATCCTGGAAATGATGGTGTGTACCTACCACATATCCACCACACTTCATTCTGCTCGTCTCAACATGTGGATCTGGTTCGACCGGCGTTCCAGTTGTAACAGTATTGCTGTAAATGATCTGCCATTTATAGAGAAGTCATTTTAATGGAGGTGGTTTGCTTGTTGGTTATAATGTGACGTGTAGCTCAGATCACGGCGGTAGACGTTTCGTATCGTTTGGTTGGAATGGACTCGGGGCTGCTGGTTTGCTGCAGGGCTGCTGGTTGCGATGCTTGATTTATGTGTGACAGATCTGCACTGAAGCGAGGACGCATGTCCTCAAAGTGATGTAATTGTGGTCACTGCACCCGGGGTGGGGGGGTTATAACCTGAGATTATTATCAGACCCAATTCTCTGCAAAAAGCATAACTGTGTGCTTTAGAGCAGTCGATGTAATGACGCTGCAGACTTTTAATTTAATTAGATAACTACACTGGATGAGCATCACCGCTATTAAACCCTCACTGTGGAAGCTTTCTGATCTACACAACCTGTGTGTGTGTGTGTGTGCGCGCTCAAAAGTTTAGGATCCCTTGCAAATTTCCCTCTTTTTAAAAGAAAAACACAGTCATGGAATTCATAAACAATATTGTCTATTTCACAATGAATGTAAGTGTATCGTATGATTTTTACAGTATAAAAATGTTTGTATTAAAGCCTATTATTGGATAGAGTCCTATGATCAGCCATTCTCAGCCCTCTGCCTAAACCTCCTGGTTTGGTCCCAATCCAAGTTCAGGATGTTATTGGGCTGATTGGTTGTTAGGACACAGTTGTGATATACAGCTGAAGTGAGCAGAAAAGGGAGCACAACCTTTTAGGTTAGTTTAGTATCGGAAGCATCAGCAGTTGTTGGCTTGCTTACAGACTCCATTGATGTGTTATGGAAGGAAGGCGAATCAATGCCAGATGTTGCCAAGACACTGAAAATATCTTACCATATTAACTGCTGTTAACTACTCCCTTAGATAGATGCCACCGTAGATGCTGACACTGGTGTTTTATGGGTTCCCTTTGGTTCAGCTGTCAGTTGACCGCTTGTGAAGAGTCTTTCTCTCCAACTGCACACTCCAAGATGTTTATCTTCTTGCATAGTTGTGCATCAGGGCCTCCCACTCCTTTTTCTGTCCTTGTTAGAGCCAGTTTGTCTCACTGTTGAGTCGCCTTTACAAAACTCAATACAAAAATAGGCTTTAATACAAATATTTTTATTTGTATGATATTTATGATATTTAATTGTTTGTGAATTACATGACATTGTGTTTTTCATTTTAAAAAGAAGGGAATTTGCACGTGATCCTAAACTTTTGAACATAGTTTATATACATAGAGAGATAGAGGGAGATCAGTGTCATTTGAAAGAATCAATTCACTTCAGTGAATCAAACTTCTCACTATTAGTCAGAACTGATTTTAAATAAATAACTAAGGATCTAAAGTGTGTGTGTGTTTGTTGATGTTTATATGTATATGTAGGTGTGTGTGTATTTGAACATATCTGCGTGTGTGTGTGTGTGTGTGTGTGTGTGTGTGTGTGTGTGTGTGTGTGTGTGTGTGTGCGCGCGCGCAAATGAGTATATGTGTGTTTGTGAGCCTATGTGTAAGCATGTGTTTTGGTGTGTGTGCGTGCGGGAGTTTGTATGTGCATATATGTAAGCATGTATATGTGATTGTGTGTGTGTTTGTGTGTGTATTAAAATCGCAGCTGCTGTTCAAAGGAATCAGTTGGTGTGTGTGTGTGTGTGTGTGTGTGTGTGTGTGTGAGGGAGAGTGTGGTATTGTATTTTGTTGTACCTACCTCAAGCGTCTTCTCAGCCAATCAAAACTTAGGAGAATTATTATTTCCGGTCGTGTAGTATATTACATTTTATTCCAATAATATAAGGACAGTGCGTTTTGAAATAATGCTTATTCCAAACGACCTGCTGCTTTATCAGTTACACTTTCTTTATTCTCCACACATTGTTGATTCTGTCAGTTCCACTCACTATAAAGATGCACTCTGTAGTTTCACAGTTCCATTCTGTAGTCCGTCTGTATCTCTGCATTCTTTTAGTTCCCTTTACTCGGAATCATCCACCCGTGGTTATGTTTCCTGACAGGATTTCCAAGAGAACAGAAACATGTCTGGTTTGCCGATGGAATTCTGCCCAACGGTGAGGTGGCAGATACCACCAAGCTTTCCATAAAGCCACGGAGATCCTCACAGGAGTCCAGTCCAGTCACACCTGACCCTCCAACATCACAGGTAAAGCCGTTCGTGCGGTCGTCCATTCATATCACACGTTCATACGTTAATCACGAATGGGTTCTACTGGGCTTCATCATTTATTCATCAATTTTAGAGATTTATACTGAAAGTAGAAGCTTCTGGTTCTGTGTTGAAGGACGTTGTTTGTGTCCTCATCTCAGGCCGCCGTGAAATTCCCAGGAGTCAGTGAGGAACCCGGGGGTAAGACTGAAAGCTGTGCCGAGGTACCGCGCCGGGCAGTCAGAGGGCCCTGGGACTATGCGCTGCTTTGTGGCCTGGGCAGCTGTGTGCAGCGGGGACCATCTCTTGTGCCTGAGGATGAAGAAGGGCTTCCACCGTTGTTAATTACCACAGGAGAGGAAGATGGAGGAGGTAATTAAAAACAGGTTTCAGTCATACGAGTGCAGCTCACACCAACACCACCATAACACCATCATAATCATAGTTGCTGTGAACCATCCATCAACCAAATCATTCCTGTGGTCCTGTAGGTCCTGAGTGTAGATACATGGTATACATGTTATACAATGTGCTTTGGGTATTTTCTGTGCTGCAGATCTGTTAGTGGAGGAGAGACCTGCTTCCTGCCAGATAATGTTACTCCTTGAAGAAGGAGGTCCGAGACCCTTGACCTTTGTGCTGAATGCTAACTTGCTGGTCAACGTCAAACTGGCTACATGTACGTTTACTGAAGCCTTTTAAAGACACATCCTGTAAAAACCTATGTACCGTGTTTCGACTGCTGATTTTTGCTAAAATGTGCTGTTATTCCAGATTGTGGTCAGAAATGCTGGTGCCTGAGCTCCAGTGGTCTGCAGGGAGTCGGTCAGAGAGAGCTGGTGTTTGTCATAGAGCGCCTTTCGGAGGAGAACTGTCTACCTAGAGACATCTTCAATCTCTATATAAATATATACCAAGATGCTCAGAAAGGTCAGTTTGCATGTTCTCCCTGTGCCTGAGTGAGTTTTCCGGTTTATTCCCACATTCCAAAGACATGCCGTCCAAAGAGTGTGTAGGTAAATGTGTGTGCATATATGTGCATACATCTGCAAGCACGTGTGTGTGCAGGCGTCTGTATGTGTATATACAGTGTGTGTGCATGCACGAGCATTTATATGTATGTGCGTGTCTATATGTGCATGTGTGTTTGAGCATGTGTATATACAGTGTGTGTGTATTTGTGCATATGTGTGCAAACAAAAGCAAAGTGTTTAGTTCATTGTGTAATATTTTGCTGTTTTTATTCAATTTCAGGAAAATTTGTTGAGGAACTGGGCAACGTGACCTTTGCAGACAGGTTTCTGGGAAGTAAAGATCATGGAGGCTTCCTCTTCTTTACGCCAAGCTTTCAGTCGCAGGAAGAGCTTGCACTGCCTCACAGCTCGTTCCTCTGTGGAGTCCTGATTCTGAAACTGGAGGTTCCCTGGGCCAAAGTGTTCCCCCTGCGCCTGTTGCTCAGTATAGGAGCAGAATACAATGGTAAGTGTTCAGGGTTCTGTTACTAATGAAGCATTGTACCGCTTATGTGTTTCTACTGTAACTGCACAGTTAGATAAGAGCCTCCAGCATTGATTCAAATGCTGGCTTTAGGTTGGAAGTGATCTGCATGTCCTCCGTGCCTGCGTGGGTTACGTCGATTTGTGTTTTCTATCACATTACAAAGTTGATGATAAATTCTCCCTATGACGCCAATATGTTACAAACCTTACGGTCAGCGAATGGCTGTGGATGCTGTCCAGACATTTACAGTAACTTTTGAATAGACAAACAAATTGTATGACCGTAATGAAGATGATCATTATGATTATGCTGAAGATCATGTTGATGATGATGGTGTTGTGGATCATTTTGATTATTATGCTGATTCTTTGATGATGATGATGATGATGCTGATGCTGGTAATAATGATAATGATGTTGATGATATCCATATCGATGATGATGATGATGAAGCTGATGATGTTTTTGTTTTTTTGTAGTCTATCCCTGTCCCCTGGTGAGTGTCAGATTCCGTGAATCTGTCTTTAGGGAGACGGGACATACCATCATGAATCTTCTTGCTGTAAGTTGAACTTCTTTTATTACACACCCCACCATTACATTTACAGAGAAAACACACACACACAAAAACACAAACACAAAGGACCTACATATAGTCACTGTATGGGATTATATTACCGCCGCTATTGATCAGCTTCTAAGTGTTTTAGTCCCAAGTGTGTAGTCATCCTTTAAATATTCATATTCTTTTCATTTCCTTTCACACAATGAAGGCTTTAAAGACAAAAGTATCAAAAATGTTTTTTTAACCATGATTTGTTATTTATTCTGACTGACAATCTCAATTATTACCGTTTAGTGCGGCAACATCTTTGCAAGAGGCTTTATGCCACATTACATTAAAGTCTATATTGAGGATTTACCAAAACCGAATATACATATAATTTCTGAAGAATAATTTTGGTTACAGAATATTTGGTGTTATATAGTAAACTAAAAACACATTTACAAAATGTAATTCCTGTGCTGGAAAACGTATGTAATGTAATCTGACGCAGGATTTGAGGAACTATCAGTACACTCTGCCTGTAGTGGAGGGTCTGCGGATTCACATGGAAGTAGGCAACAGCTACATCGACATACCCAAGTCCAAATTAACAGAGGTAATGAAAACCTCCCGCCTTATTATTCTGTCTTATATGTATTTAACATGTGCCTGAGCTCTATAGTGTGCTTCTTTGCAGATGCTGAAGGTTGTGAATTCCTCCAATGAGCACGTGATCAGTGTGGGAGCTTGTTTCAGTACGGACGCAGATTCTCACTTGATCTGTGTTCAGAATGAGGATGGAAGCTACCAAACTCAAGCCAAGTCCAGACAAGGAAAGACCAGGAGAGGTGAGCTGATGTGTTGATGGCGTTTTATCTTCTTTCACGGGTCACCTTTAAAATATTATCGTCTTGTTGCAGTGACTGGAGCCAGCTTTGTGGTGTTCAACGGTGCTCTGAAGGCCTCCTCAGGGTTTATTGCCAAATCCAGCATCGTTGAAGGTACCGTGTTAAACATCTATCCAGTAATTGTTTAGCTTTATAATGAAAGATTCAAATTTGCACAATTGGCTCGTGTTCAGTGGCTGATATTTGCTTCCTTTTGGTTGAAATCCATCAGATGGCTTGATGGTTCAAATCCCTCCGGAGACCATGGAAGCTCTTCGCCAGGCCCTGAGGGACCAGAAAGACTTCCAGATCTCTTGCGGTAAAGCCGACAGCGCCCCCGAGGACCGGGAGAACGTCAACGTACGCTGGGTGGACTGGACGCCCTCCCTCAACAAAGGGTAATATAACAAGTCCACTGTATTTCAGGCGAATCGATGCTAATTGAAAATCTCGGCTAAATCCACAGTTGGCCTATTTTTAGCGGCCCGTCTTGCCGTGATTGCTTTCAGATCAATCTGTCCGAGGTGAAAGTCGCTGTAAGCGGTGTTTAAGGCTTGTTAATTTATTTCTATTAAACGGAGTGGTTAAAGAGCAGTGCACTGCATCCGCAGCGTTATCAGCCCGTTAGACGGACGCTCTCTGGAGGACGTTTTCAGCGTGCGGATCCAGCAGGACTCGGAGTTCGAGATGGATGGCCGGACCATCAGATGCACCGAGGTGAGCTTTTTATGGGTTCAGGGAATCGGCTCTAATGGCGCAGGTTTGGAACTTATCACTGTTTATGTTTCAGGTCTTTTATCTTTTGAAGAACCCAGATCATTCCCTCTCGGTTGTTCTTTCATCCTGCTCTCAGTTCCAGAGAGAGATAGCCACTGCGGTGTGCGCCGCTCTCTGTCCTCATCTCTCTGTCCTCAATGCGGGCGGAATCAACCACCTCGCACTCAGAGTCTCCACGGACACCGACATGGTAAATAACTGAGATCACAGTAAAACAATAATGTATGGGAGACTGTGACATTATTGTGAATAGATCACAGTAAAGAGGTGTCGTTAGACCCGACGCTTGTTTTATTATTATAGTGTGTTTGTAAGTGTTTTATAAAAGCAATAAGACACTCAAGGCCTAATAAAACCTCTGTCCCGTGATTTATTCACAATAATGCCACGCCCTCTCGTACCTTATTGCTTTCAGGTTGTTTTTACCTACAAATAAATCACTGCTTGCTATGATTTTTACTGTGTTTTTTTTCCTTTTAGGTCGAGTACCAGGCTGGCTCAGGTGGAAGTGTCCTGCCCCAAAAATACATGAACGAGTTGGATGGGGCACTCATCCCTGTAATTCATGGTGGGAGCTCGAGTGTTCCTCATCAAGCCATGGACATGGAGCTGCTGTTCTACATAACTCATAGCATTTAAGCTGGGAGACCATTTAAAATATATATAAAAAAAAAAAACAGTGCTCCCAGCCGGCAGGGACGTCGCTCCTTCATCAAACAAACGAGTGCCAACCAAATAACCGAGTGGACATGAGGTAAACTGTCAGGTATGCACTGTATGAAACCCTGCTAAGAACATGTCCAGCAGTCTTCACTTCCCTCCAGTGAGCGAAAAAATGTTAGAATGTCAACAAAAAACAAATCACAGTGGGTTTGAGTTGCAGCTGCAGGTTTTATTTTGCGTCTCTGTACTCGATATCATGATGCGTTGTTTATTTTGGGATGGTGGGATACACAGTGGGTGGAATTCTGCTTTTATGAAACAAAGACTATTTTTCAAACCGTTCCACGTGTTCAATAATAGTTCTATTTTTGATAGGCCATTTATTTACGTTGGCAGTCTCATCGTGCTGATCGTTACCATGACGACCGTACAGCTGGCGTCATAGTTACAATGGTGATGCTTTAAAATCAGTTCCAGATTAATACCTGCTGTCCACACAGGGTGAGTTTGTTCCTCGGTTCTCGGGTCTGTGCTTTAATCAGCGTGTCTGTATGTTAAATTAAAATAATTAGGGATTATTTATTACAACACTACTTTTTTTTTTACCTTTCTGTGTTAATACTGTCCCAGCACTCCTGTTGTTTGTATTTCAGGATATCCTCTGATTTGTGTGCACTTCCTCCGATACGCAGAACTGCTAGCCATGTTATTTTATTTACTGCAGGATTGATGCCCCACTCCTCACCCCTCGCTTGTTTCCAACCCGGGTGCCAGATTTGATAATTTGGACTTATTTTGCATAAAAAGACAAATATAACGTCACCTCCATCCACTTCCCCTCTTCTGCAAAGTCTTTGTACAACAATTGTTCATGGATTAATTTTTTTCACTATGTATCAACTAAATCTGTTTTATGAGGTGCAGGTCAGTTAAGTTCTTTGACACTAAACATTTGTTTTTAAATGGACTTTTTTTCTAATTTTTTTTGGCTTTTTAAGTTGTTTTGGAGTTCTTATGGGCCTTCCCTAAACTGTTGCCACAAATTTGGAATTATCCAGTTGTCCAGAAAAATATTCCTGGGTGTGGTTAGTGTTTTAGGAGGTGTGTCCTTAAACAATACATATAACAGTCTTATACTTCAATACTTCGAGAATATTTTTTCATTTGTTGATTAAGGAAACGGGTTTCCCTGTACCATGAAATTTTCACTTTGCTCCTCGCCAAGAATTCCTGCTAGTAAAGTTAAACACTACAAAAATAAATAAAATAATAACAAAATACAATAAGGCAAAAAAAATTTTTAAAACGAAAAGTGTAGAGGTGTAATTATAAGGGAGGAGAGTTTGATAGTCATGATTTCATCTTTAAAGTCCTGCCTCAAGACTTTTTCCTTTAGATTAACTCAGATTTTTGCATTAAGACTAAATTATTTGCTGTAAAACTGACACAGACTGTTCTTCATTTTTATCTATTGTTAAAAAAAGAGAATCATAATGTACTTTAAACATAAATCTTGATTAAATCTTGTTATTCAATATTAATTGTACTTGTCAGTACCGGGGTTGTAAATGATGCCTGGTGCAATACGGAGAACGGAATCCTGGTCCCACACAGAACCTGCATCTACATGCATTAAATAATGCTGACCGTGGTTTATGTGTCAGGGTTCATACTGATGGATGTAAACAAGGACGTGCATCTTATAAAAAGTGGATATTCGAGGAAAGCAGGAGCACTTTTTACCGTTTGTTTGTTTCTGCGTTAACTCAGCGTAGTGTCCAGGCGAAGGATGAGAACTCATGTTAGAACTTGAGAAAGTGAGTTGATCATTGCATAGAGGGGTAAAGAAATATGTAAAAATGTCTATAAACCTTAAAAGATGGAGTTTTTAATGCCAGGTTTTATATATATATGTTCTACACCATTATGAAGGTTATGGAATGGTTTGGTGGAAAGCTCTGTGATGAGAACCGTTCACTGTTCCACCACCAGGGCTTATAAAGCAAACTCAGCACCAAACGTGTTTATGGGGGGAGGGGTAGATGACGATACTTTTTTCCAAATCCCAAAACCATTCCATTCTGGAAGAAGTTGATTGTTTATCGTGGAAGGTTCTGTTCTGAGTCTGTTGAATACAATATAAAGCTGTCTCTCTGTGATGTCATGCTTTTAAATTATACAGAATGAAATGGTTTATTTTGTAATATTTACATGTATTGGAGTTGTTTTATTTTTGTCTGGACTGTTGGG